>QEPC01014770.1:529459-543742 GCA_003113815.1 Sphenodon punctatus | reverse complement strand
CCCCACCAGCTCCCTGAGAGAGATCCCCACCCTCAAAAACACCCCCATCCTCTTTTGCCACCTGAGGATCCCTCCCTCTCAGAGGGCTGCACCCCTCCCTCACACCGAGGGAGTCAACCCTCCCCTCCCTAACCCAGTCCCCTTGTCCCCCGCCCACATAAGAGAACTACCCCATCCCCTCCCCAATCCCTCCTTAAAATTGAAAGCTAAAATCACCACCCCCTGACCCCCTTGGGTGCGCTGTGCACAGCGCGCGCCTGCGGTGGCGCTGAACAGCCGACCACTTTTGACTGCGCTGGGACCGGAAAGCCCTGACTGTGTGCTCTGGCCCCATCCCGCTCCTCTGGACAGGGGAGGGGGGAGTTGGTACCGGTGGGGCTGGGCAGCACAGCTTCGGGAAGCGGCGACAGGTCTGGGCAGCGTCAGCAGCGTCCGCGTCAGCAGCAGCAGGTTTAGGAGTGGCGGCAGTGGCACCAAGTGATCCGGTGAATAGTTGGCACAGTCCAGGGAGTTGGTGAACAACGCCTGACCGCCACCGCCAATCTGGCCTGAGAACGGCACACCAATGGGCTCCTGCCCTTTGGCCACGCCCTTCGGCTGCTGCCCCCTGGGCAGCAGCCCCTTTTGAATGGTTACCTGGGGGAGGGATAGCAGAGTGGCCACAGGTGTGTGTGGGGGGATTCCAGCGCCTCATCCACCAGGAAGCCAACACCCCACCCAGCCCCTTTTGGATGGTTACCTGGGGGAGGGATAGCAGAGTGGCCACAGGTGGGGGGATTCCAGCGCCTCAGCCACGAGGAAGCCAACAGCCCACCCCCCTTTCCAGGCCAGCCACACTCCGTGGGCAGCAGCCCCTTTTGGATGGTTATCTGGGAGGAAGAGCAGAGTGGCCACAGGTTTGGGGGGGGGAGGATTCCAGCGCCTCAGCACCCAGGAAGCCAACACCCCAACCCCCTTTCCAGACCATGTTGATGACCATGGTGGGGATGTCATTCTACAAAGCGACCAGGTCATCCACAGGGTAGCTGCCAAGGTTAGTGGGTAAATACCCCAGAGAGTTCTGGAAATCAATTGTATCCATTAGTCTCTGGGGGCGGACTAACCTAAGTTGTCCACCATCCCAACGAGGGCATAGGAGAGCAGACATCTGGATCTTTAGCAGGTAGTGGTCCAACCACAATGGTGTTGTAACAACACTAAGAGATGGCTTCTAGAGAAAGGGATGAACCTCTGTGCATTGTCAGAGGCAGTACCTGTGGAGGGAATAAGGCATGTAGGTGGTCACAATGATGGTCCAAGTGCTGGCTGCAGACTCTGGCAATGGAATCCTCCAGGGCCCAGGGAGAAAAGACAGCAGTAGCCCCAAACCTTCCACTCACCTTAAGGCAAACAGATATGAGAGCTCAGATTTTTCAACTTCACCTCCTGAACTACAGATGCTTGGGAGACACCAAAGTCATCTATCAACTCACCTCAAGTAGATTAAAATTATGTTAGAACCTATTAAAACTTGACACACTTTTTAGGAGATCTAAATATAGCTGCTTTTAATGATTTAGTACCTAGGGAATAACGCAGCTGCCAGCAATAAGTTCTCCTGCAAAGGATTCATATGAAAACTAAGTCTGCTCTTCCTAATTTCAAAAATATGATCCTAGTTGGTAGTCACCAAGAGACAGGTGTGTAGTTCAAACATTACTTTGGATTTGCCAGCACATGTGCACATTAAATAGGGACTTGATCACTCTGGGCTTTATAGAGTGGAACCAGAAGAGTTCTGAAATGAAAATAAAAAATATTCACATCCTTTCAGATGTCTACCACGTGTTTTATCTCATGAATGTTTTCATCATTAGGGTCATATTTAAAAAATGTGTTATCAGTGGTGCAGTTCTTTTAGACTTCCAAGTTCTAAAAGCTTGATAAACTTGGAACAGTGAATGTCTTCCATATGACAGATGAACATGGCCTAACATCCAGTGGCACAGCAAGTCCGGGGGTCCGCTGGGGGTGCCTTCCTGGAGGTCCCCCGTGTTAAGCGGGGGGCCATGATGGAGACGACATTCTCGGTAGTGGGGCCGCGGCTGTGGAACTCCCTTCCGGAGGAAGCTCGCCTGGCCCCTAGCCTGTTAACATTCCGGCGGAACTGTAAGACCTGCCTATTCGCCCAGGCCTTTGGGAGGGAGGGTGGGGAGGGTGTGGGGTTTTAGTTCCTCCACCTATTTTTGGTTTTTAGATTGGTTTGCTAGCCCTGTTTTTATAATATTTGTGATTATTTTAACTGTTTTTATTGGATTTTAAGATGTTGGAAGCTGCCCTGAGCTGCATGGCAGGAGGGGCGGGGTAGAAGTTTATATAAATAAAAATAATAATTTAAAAAAGTGTCTAAAATGTATGTGCAGTGTGGACGTATGCGGGAAACCCAGTCTTCCCCCACAATGCTTCATTGCCTGATCCATCATGGAAAAACAAAGGAGGTCAGATGGCTACTGCTAACACCACTTGGGTAGAAATTGAGAAAGATATAATGGCTGTACCGGACTTCCAGGAACTACTGACCAGTAATAGAACCAGTGAGAGGTGTGAAATACAGAGTCACCCATTTGCACCCACAGCTATACACCATTGGCAACAAGTGTTACATAAACTGAAGCTGTCCCCTCTTGCCTCCCCATTCTCCCCTATAAATTCGCAGGAAGCAAAACAATCTGGTCTAGCCCCAGACCTCCTCAAAACACTTACCAAATGCAAAATCCTAAGAGCAGAACACCTGTTCCAGGATGAACGATTCCTACCCATCCAGGAACTGAGCACTAAAACGAAGGCAAAAATAAACACGTTTCAATACTTACAGCTAAAAGCGTTGTTCACAACCAAAGATAAAGTCCAGCACTATGCCAGACCCCCCACTAACATTGAGAAAATTGTCTTTGGCCACGGCCCAAATAAAGGGTTGATAGCCAGGATCTATGGGGCATTAATCGAGATGGGGACTGACAAACTAACACCCTGTATAGAGAAATGGGAAAAGGAGCTGGGGAAAAACTTCAATGAAAAACAGGTAACCTCAATTTGGCAACACATGCATGAGTGCGCCAGTTCCCTAGAAGTAAAAGAGACCCAAATCAAAGTAACCCTAAGATATTACTTAACCCCCCACCAATTCAAAAAGGCAGCTGGCCCAAACCCAGGTGCGTGTTGGAGGGGGTGTGGGGAACAGGGTACGTACCTTCACTGCTGGTGGAACTGTCCCAGGGTGCAACCTCTATGGCGCATAATCTGGACATACATGAAAAAGGCCACCAAGATAGAGGTGCCCTTCCGTCCGGAGTCAGCGCTTCTGGGGCTCTACCCAAACATTCCGCTGTTAAATCACCACCAGGACACCTGCAAAATAATGACTCTGGCCGGACTAAACGTCATTGCCCGGAGCTGGAAAAACGCAACAGACATCTCAGAGATGGCATGGCTGAAACGCATGTGGTACATGTACTCCATGGAAAAACTAGCAGCCACCCAAGAGAACAAATCCAAGAAATTCACAACCAAATGGTTCACATGCATAGAAGTCATCCAAGGAAAAACCCTCCAAGAAGAATTTAAATCTTACCTGGTAAACTACAATGTATGAAACGTAAAAGGCATAATGGACACCAATAGGGAAAACCCCACAATGCTGACATGTGTGTATATAATTGTTTATTTTTATTTGGTGTATGTGTGTTGTGTTTCATAATAAAATTATAATCAATTAAAAAAAAAAAAAGATTTTTTTGGTGCAGTCAACTCGGGTCCCTGATCATAGCATCTGCAGTCTTGTCCAGCAGGGCCGCTCCAGGTGGTGAGTAGTTGAGTTAACCCAGCCTATCTCCACCAGGACATGGAGTCATCTAATGCCCACTGTGACATTTTTATTAACTGCTTTGTAGACAAAATTGCCCGTATTCACCACGACTTGGGCAATGGCATTTCAGATTCAGAGTCAGAGTTTGGGGTTATGGAAGCTCAGTCTTGCCCTGTTTGTTTGGATCAGTTTCAATTGGTATTGCCCACCAATGTTGGGGGTGGGGTGATGAGAGCAACTAGTTGTAAATTAAATCCTTTCCCATCCTGCCTGGTGAAAGCCAGCCAGGAGATGTTGGGGCCATTGTTGACTGGGGTTGTCAGTGCCTCCCTAGGAGAGGAGACTCTCTGCTCTGACTTATCTTTTTCATCCAATGCAGGTCCCATAGTCTCGGTGTTTACTCAATGTCTGGCTTCTGTCAGAGACTTGATGAGGGTGACCCAGTTGAAGCTGAATCCTGACAAGACTGAAGTGATGATGATTGGCCAGTCTCGTGACTTGGAGGAGATTGGGACACCTGTTATTGATGGAGTCTGGCCCCCTCTGGTTGATCCGGTTTGCAGCCTTGGAGTGCTTTTCGATCCCTCACTGCACCTGGAATACCAGGTGGCAGTGGTGTCCAGGAGCACTTTTTGCTACTTCCATCTGGTAAGAATGTCCTTTTCTTTCTGATTTGGATCTAGTCACTGTCATCCATGCTTTCATCACATCAAGGCTAGATTACTACAATGCATTCTACGTGGGGCTGTCCTTGATGACTGTTCAGAAGCTCCAGCTGGTGCAGAATGTAGCGGTTCAGTTCCTTTCAGGGATGGGTCGACAGGAGCACATTACACTGGTGCTCCGAAGTCTGCACTGGCTACCTATAGCTTTCTGGGCAGAATTTGAGGTGCTGATTTTGACCTTTAAAGCCCTAAGCAGTAGGGATGGGTGAACACGGTTTGGAAGTTTGGAGTTCAGACCAAACTTGAATAGTTCGGTTGACTGAACCAAATTCGAATTCGAACGTTCAGTTTGGATGCATTTGGTGAGTTCAGAATTGAATTTCCATTGGTTTCAATGGAAAACACATTATCGACTGTAACGTTTTTGTTTTTTATGATGTGTGGCTGGGAATTGGGGTTCCTATACCTCCTGTAGAAAGAATTATGTGTACCAAATTTCAAAACGATTGGATAAAGGCATCCGATTTTAGAAGCAGTTGAATTATTGTATTTTGCAGTATTCTACATATACATTCTTAGCTGTAACTTCTTTTTCTCACATCTAATGTAGATGAAACCTGTCCGGTTTATACCCCTTCCCATATTTACTATCTTTGCCAAATTTCAGAAGGTATGGAAAAAGGGTCTTGGTGGTATAAGCAATTAACATATAAATGTATGTCTGACTATAACATCTTTGTAGTCCAACCAGTGTACATGAAATTTGGCAGGGCTATATATTATACTTTCATGATCATCTCTGCCAAATATCAGAAAGATTTTTTAAAGGGTCCCAATTTTATATGCCTATACAACATATGTAGAGAAAGGGCCTATGCCTGGGATTCTCTTATGTCACTGTGGTATAAGATCGGTTTGTGATGCGAATTGGCCAACAGAAATGTCAACCAAATATCCTCATTCTGTGCTGGGACCATCCCAACATATCTCCCCCACTTGTTTCTGGGAAGTCAGAAGCATCTGTTTAGGAAAGAGTCAATAGAGATTCTCTTATGTCCTCTGTCTCAGTGCTGCAGGATGTGATTGTGATGATAATTGGCCAGCCTGGATGTGTTTAAACTATGTCTCCTGACTGCTGGGATGCTATCTCAGAAGTCCCAGTTATGTTGCTTATGCCCGCCTCAGGGCCGCCCCCTATGCCCACCTCGAAGCCACTACCAATTGGTCCTGTAAAGCTAGAAGCTTGCAGTAATGTGTTTGGCCATTGAATGTGTCTGTCAGTCTTTGGGGTTGCTCCACATCCTTCCTCCTACAGTCTCTCTCCCCCTGCCATGCAGGGTGCCTGCCTCTGACTGGCACTGAATATGCTGATATTCATCTGAATAATGATCTTCACAGGGACAACATCAATTGCTTATATAATTGGGGCCCTTTATCAAAATCTCCTGTGCATTTGCTTAAATGGCAGGAAAGATATTTGATACATTCTTGCCAAATATCCTGTAAACAGAATGGAATATCAAAATGTTACAGCTGGAAATGTATTTTCAGGTTAATGTCTTATACCCTTGGGATCCTTTATCCACTCTTTCTTAAAATTGGCAGAAGTATTAAGCATATGGAGGGATGTAATATGCACATGTTTCATGAATATTGGATGCAAGATAAAGAAGTTGTAGTCATGAATGTGTATGGAGCTTTTCCTAAAATCACAACATTCAATTGCTTCTGAAATTGGTTCCCTTTACCTAATCGTTCCAAATTTTGGTACACATAGTGCCCTCCATTGGTGGTACAATCTCCCCCAATCTTCATCAAAATTGAATAAGAAACAAAATGTTATAGCTGGAAATATGTTTTTCAGTTTTTTCCCTTTATTTCAAAAATCAAATGTCATTTTCAGTTCCTGATTGCACTGAACTAAAGACCAAACCGAGCCCGACTGAACCAAATACAGAATCCAAACTCAAATTTCGACCCGAACCACCGAACGGCCAAACATCTGAACCTGGTTCTGTTCACACATCCCTAACCGTTATCCCCGCCTGCCGAATGCTTTTTCAAATAAAAATGTTTTACACCACCTCCAGAAGATGCTTAGATTCAGGCTTAACAAACCACCTGGGGAAAGGAGTTCCACAAAACAAGGACAGCAACCAAGAATGTCCTCCTCCACGGACAAGGGTAACAGATGTAACCTGCAAGAGGGTGCTTCCGGCCGACCGTAGGGGCTGCAATGGAACATGGTAGAACAATCTTTCAGATATAAGGGACTCAAACTGTAATGGTTGGGGTTTTGGGTAGGGTTGTGGGTGAGGGTGGGAGTGTTTTATTGTTTGGGTTTTATTGTTACTATTTTATTAATTGTGAGCCGCCTAATCCTCCACAGGAAGGGTGGCATATAAATTTGAATAAATAATAATACATTTATTCCCAGGGAATGGCTCCCCAGATAAGAGCATTTAGAGAGTGTCTTCGTGTTGTTTCTCTTTTCAGCTGCATATGTAATAATAGCAAGGAACTCTGTGGTTCTCCCATAATGACACAATTCCAATTCAGTAGTCATACCAAAGACCTAAACAAAACGCATTCCCAGGAACAAACAAAATCAAAACTGTAAATTGATCCATTATGGGGGCATTGTCAAAAATTCTACTGGAGATTATTTTCTATTTTCCCCTTCAGTTTATGCACAAGTGACACATTCATAAACATTAAGCAGCGTTTACTTCAAGAGCAACCAAATCTTATCAGTGTTTCTGAGGTATGCTTATGATGACCCTGCTTTTATCAAATACCACTTGGTAGGAGTCAGCTCTCTTCTTTTGGCTTCTGTTTCCAGACTAACATCTGGAAGCAAGACTACATTCTGATTTTTTTGGAAAATAAGTCTTGTTTCTTTCTAGCAGACTAATCACTTAGTCTCTGTTCTTGGCAACCAACGAGGCCATGAATTTAATAAGAATTCCCTTTCCCTTCTGTCTTCTCACAATATTTATTAAACAAATAATTTTAAGTTAACAGTAGTAAGTATGTTCCATCCAGTTCTACCTCAGTCTGAGCCCTGCCTTCATTAAGTGAAAAATAATACCTATAATTTCTTCTGAGGGTCCCTTCCCACAGTTGACTTTCTCACTAAGATTTGGAATGCTTTATCTGAGTAGCCCTACTTAAAATCCCAAACCCAACTGCAGGCTTCTGGTTTTCCACAAGTCTTGTGGCATCCTTTCCTCTCCATGGTTTTGGCCAAACCCACATTACGTACCCTAATGGAGTTCCCTACAGTTTTGGCAGTGCAATCCTCTAGCAGCTAACAGTGAGCATTAGCTAACGATTAGCATGGGCACAAGTCCCATTCACTTCAATGGGACTTGTGCTAACTGGCAGCATGTGTGCTATCCTGCTAGAGAATCATGCTGTAAAAGCTATGCCAGTGCCTTGTCTTCCTTTCATATACAGTGCTTAATGTATTGGGGACAAACTACTTCCATCAAACCTTCTTCCAGGCAAGATCAAATAAGTGCCATTTACAAGCCCAAAAGCTCTGATCTAGGTTCCAGAGTCCTTATGAAAGATGAGTGTGTCCTCTGGAATGTAAGTACAAAATTGCACCTGCCTTGGAGTGTAAACAAATGTAACAACACACACACATGCTGTCATGTTTGTTAGGTGACACAAAGTTTGCAATGTGTAGTGGCTTAGTAGCATCTACACATTGCCCACTCATAGCATATGACCAGATGATATGGGCACTACCCTGAGTGATAAGCACTTGCACATAGTTGCCATGAGGTCTGTTAAAGGATCTTGCAACAGGTTTGTGCAAGGGGGAGGAGTGTGGGAGATTGGAAGCTGTGGTGGGGAGAGGCTAAGTTCTCTCCCTGTTGGAGCCAAGCGCACTGTCCCACGGTGTTAAATCCAACCCCTGCAGATGAGCTTCGGGGCCAGTCGACATTGTCAACTTTCTCCCAAATTACAAAAGAATTCTCCAGTCTGTTGGGTACTAATAGGGTTCCAATTGCCCTAGTACCTCACAATCTCTAATGTATTTATCCTCCCAGGGAAAGCCAGTGTGATCCAGTGAATAGCAGACTGGATTTGGAACTGGGAATCTTGAAGTCTCCATTGTGTGGCAGCTATCAAAAAGGCCAACCGAATGCTAGGCATTGTTGCAAAAGGAATAGAAAATAAAAGATGAAATATCATAATGCTGCTGTATAAATCTTTGGTACGACCCCACATTGAATATTGTGTTTAGTTCTGTTCGCCCCATCTCAGGAAAGATATAATAGAATTGGGAAAAGTTCAGAGAAGGGCACCAAGGATAAGAGAAGGGATGGATGGACTTCCATATGAGGAGTGGCTTCCCCAAGCAGCATACGAGCAGTTTAAAACATTAAACATTTTTTTAAAATGGGGTAGGAAAAAAGGGAGGGCAAAGTATGTTGAAGGAACCGTCAGAGGGACTGTGCAAAGGCAGTGCAACCAGCAAGGGATCACACTGAGACCTCTTTGTGTCTTTCGGGGAGAGAACACATGGACTGCAAAATGTCTCAAGGCAGCATCTTTCTTTTCTTAGAAAGGGAAGATGTTTTTCATTTGGTTGCTGCAGCACATGGAAGTATAAAATTGTTCCTATTATGGCAGGTGAGACCTTGTTGCATCCTCCTGTGGCAGATGACACCCCCCACCCCCCATGGTAGCTGTGTGAACTTCCTGAGATAACTTTGCAGTGGCTGTTTGATTCACCATGCAGAGGTTTAGGGCCTTGATTCCAGAGTCTAAGAATCTGGATTGAATCATTCTCCTTTAGCATTTCTTGTTCTGGAACTGATTAATCATTCTTTGAACTAGATTGTTCCCATACCCATATGTTACTTATAATAAATTTACGTTTAATTGATTAAAAAGTTGTGTAATACAAAAGTGAGTGGTTCTCACTGAGCCTTAGGAGGGATATTGACTCATAAACCATCTCTCTTCTGGTCCTCTTCAAAGCACTAAGAATGGGAAATAATTTGGTCTTGCTTTTATTGCACTGTAATTTTTGGAAGTACCATATTTCTGTCTGACTAGAAATGCTTCTAATCCCTGCTCATGTATACCAGCAGGCAGGTGTTTGAAGGAGGACACACCAGATGCTCATGTAAAATTCTTCTGCCACACATGCATGTGAGAAATGTTGTGTGCACACATAGGGCTAGCCCTAGCTAGTTTGCTGCTAACCACCTCCCTCATAAGGAGCTGCCCTGTATGTCCATAAACCCTCAGTGATTCTTGTGCTGAGGCTGGGCACATTATTGCCACTTTTCTAGAGCTTATGGATTTGTCGGGTACTGCTGCTGTGTACTGACATTACTGGGCTAGGGATTGTCAGTACTGCAACTGTGGCTGACTCTGCACATGAGTGCTGCATGAATCAAGACCATCAGCCTGCTCTGAGGCAGCTTCAGGAGATAACATCCACTATGCACTGGAAGATGGCAGCACACCACTCTCGACAAGTGTGTAGCTATAATAGATGCAGCTGGTGATACTCCATGAAACTAGGTGACACGCCATGAAACTAACTGGCAGCAGATTTAAAACAAATAAAAGAAAGTATTTTTTCACTCAATGAACAATTTTTAAAAAATATTTTGTTTTATAATAAAAAAAAAATATTGATTGATTCACTCAATCCAGTTACAATGAACACTAGTGGGGGGAACATTGACTACACTGAATTTGGTCACCCCCAACCACCTATGCCAAACATCAATATACAAATACATATCATCCCTGAGTAACTCAGTGAGCAATTTAACTAGTGGAATTTGTTGCCAGAGAAGGTGGACAAGGCCTTTAGCATAGCTATGTTTAAAAAAGGATTTGATAAGTTCTTGGAGGATAGGTTTGTTCATTAACTGCTGTGAGCCAAGAAGGAACATAACCCCTGACTGTTGGGAGCTGGATGTGAACAACAGGGAACGATTTTCCCTATTATGACCTGTTGAGTATTTCTCCCAAGTGAATGAGATTGGCCACTCTTGGAGGCAGGATGCTGGGCTTGATGAACCATTGGTCTGACCCAGTATGGCACTTGTTATGTTCTTAGATGCAGATGCACTGGGGCCTATGAGTCGGGGGGTCCATGCATAGAGAGTGAATGTGCATGCTGGAGCAGAGTGTCCCAATGGGGTCCATTCCTTCTTCTGCACCAGTGCCCCTTCCAGCTTGACTACGCCCTTGATTGTGTACCTGCTGGACAGGGGCAGGGAGGGCACTGCGTGGCACTGGCAGGAGCGATAGCCTTGGCAGCAGGAGAAAGGATAGCCTAGGAGAAAGTGGAATGCTCCACCTGCCAGTGCTGCACTAGAGGTGAAAACCCCAACATCAAGGAACTTAGCATCTGCTTTAGCCGATCCAGAACAGTATGGTGACAATGAAACCATTTCTCCCTCTCTATTATTGTTTGTGTTTTTTTATCTCTCTGCCCACTCATGAGAAATAATATGATTTAAAATGAGTTTGGTATTTTTTAGGAGGCAAGTGCATTTCAATTAAAAGTTTGGAGTCATGAACTGATCTTGTGATCCCAGACCCAGTTACGGATTAGGTGAGAACAAGCAAGGGCAATTGAAATGAAGTCAGTGATCCCATGCTAGGGCTGAACTTGGTCACATGTCTTCAGAAGCACATGACTGTATTGCCCACACAGGTGTATCTGCGGATCTGGCTTGCATCTTTTGCAGTTCATTTGTTTTTATAAGTCACATGGCACCGTTTATTATAGTGTGATTACATTGCATTAAAACTTTATAGTGTCTGTCTGAGTGTATTAATGATGTTGGTCATTTGTCAAGGAGCTAAGTATTTTGCTGTAGAGTTGGTCCGGGCCACATCCAGGCACAGAGGATGGGGCCCTATGTGTAGAGGCCCCCATTACATGTGATTGATGATCAAACTTGAAATGACAATTTGTGTTTGGGAAGCACTTGTGTAGAATGCACACAAGGCCTCAGTTTCAGGGACCTCTAGCCGATGGAGGGCTCAGACCAGTTCAGAAGAGGCCCTCAATACATGGGGGCCATTAGTAAATGAGAAATAACAATACATGGGCTGCAGGACCTGCAATATTTATTCATTCATTAATTCATTCGTTGCATTTCTCAACCACTTCCTCTTGCCCACGTGGACAACTCAGAGTAGCTCACAACAACAATCAATCAATCATAAAACCAATTCAATAATTAAAACACGTGAAACATTATAAGACATCAAAGTGGAACCAACTCCCCCCCCACCTCCCCGCCATTTCCCAACCCTCACCAATACAGGAAACTTTAGCACCTTATGGGGATGCTGTATTTAACTCAACATTAAAAATGAATTATAATCACATTTCCAATCCCATACGCTGTGGATCGTGTGCAGAGCCGTGTGCAACCTGCATGCATTCCTATTGCGGGCAAATGGAGCCCCACAGATCCCGCGTGCATGTGTGCGTGTGCGTAGGCTCTGCTGGGTTTGGGATCGGGCTCTGTGTGTGTGTCCATCAAGTATTCCTATGTGCTCATTAATGCTTCTCCTTAAACCAACCCCTCTTCCCCATGTAATTAAACAAAGTACGTACACCTGTAACTTCTCAACTTCTTGAATGTATCTGTTTCCCCTCGATTGTCCATCCTCAATTGTAGGTCCCTTGGGACAGGAACCTGTCTCTTCATGACATTGCTGGTGCTAAATAAATAATTTATTTAATAACTACAGTTAGAAAGGGATCCACACCCCTATTTGCACATTTTTAATTTTTTTTATTTAGAAAATATTTCTATCCCACACCCTCCTGCAACTCGGCAGCTCGGGGTGGCGAACAGCATAAAAACACAACAATAAAATCATCATAATAAAATCATCATAACTACAATGTATAAAATATATAAAATTGACACATAAAATAGCAGCTGGCAATAAAACCCCTCCCCATCCTACCCACCCCCCTCCCCGAAGGCCCGGCAGAACAACCAGGTCTTACAACATCTGTGGAAAGAGGGGAGGTCAGGGGACAGATGGGCCTCCAATGGAAGAGAATTCCACAGCTTAGGTGCAGCCATCAAGAATGCCCTCCCTGCCATCGCCACCCGACATACCCAGGGAACTTTGAGTTGGGTGCCCCCAGCCGACCACAAGGGCTAGAAATGACCGGAGACTTGAGGAGGTCTCACAGGTACACATGACCCAAGCCATTTAGGACTTTATAAGTCATAACCAACACCTTGAATTGGGTCCGGAAGACAATAGGCAGCCAGTGCAGAGTCCAGAGCACCTGTGTAATGTGCTTGCAGCAACCTGTCCCCATTAGGGGGCGGGCCGCCACATTCTGCACCAGCTGCAATCTCCGGAACATCGCCAAGTCTAGCCCCATGTAGAGCGCATTGCAGTAGTCCAATCGAGAGGTAATGAAAGCATGGATGATGGTGGCCAGATCCGAGTCTGAGACATACGGCTGCAGCTGTCGCACCAGATGTAATTGGCTAAATGCTCCTCGCACCACAGCCTCCACCTGACAGTCCAGGTGGAGCTGCGGGTCAAGGAGCACCCACAGACTACGGACCTTAGTGGCCAGAGGAGGGCAGACCCTGCCAATGATGGGAGCCACCACCACCCCAGCCCTACCCACCAACATCATCTCCGTCTTGTTGGGATTCAGTCTCAGATGGCTCGTCCTCATCCAGTCCCCCACAGCTGCCAAGCACTGGGTAAGCACCGAGACTGGGTGTCCAGAAAACAAGAGGTAAAGTTGTGTATCATCAGCGTACTGATGACATTGTACGCCGAACCCTCTCATGACCTCACCCAACAGTTGCATATACACATTGAACAGAAGGGGACAGAATAGAACCCTGCGGGACTCCACATGTGAGATTCTGGGGAGATGATGTACATTCCCCAAGAACCACTCATTGAGTTCTGTCGTGGATTTTCAGGCTGAAATGAGAGGAGGCTGCAGTCGGAACGTTCCATCAGGTTTATTCAGATGCACAGCTGTGGGACCACTGGTATTGTTACCAATGGACCCTGCCTTACAGCAGAGAGATTTCTTATATACCAAAGTAGTAAACAAGCAACCACACGTGGTCGGGATCTAATCATACATGTACACACATAACCGTATCTGACAAAAATACTTCTTGTTACTGGGTTGTTGACGTAAGCAAGTCCAGTTTCTCGAAACTAGGGAGGAGGGGGCACATGGGTGTAGCAGGATATCTGGAAATGTAGCTAACCACAAAACCCCCACACACGTGTCAGCATTAGATATAGATAAGAGCCAGCCCAAAGATGTCAACAGAAAACCTCCTGGAAAGCTTTGCAGCATTATTTTCTTAATAGGTTACTTGAGCAAAAGGCAAGCTGCATTGCATAGTAATAGAATCTTAAGACTAAAGCATTCTCAAGGATTTGTAGGCCAAAATACTATATAGCTTTGGGATTCTTCCATAATTCCCTCCGACAGTGTCACAGTCAGTGCCAGACTGGGTCAGATCAATGCTCCATCCAGCCCAGCATCCTGTCTCTGACAGTGTCACAGTCAGTGCCAGACTAGGTGAGTTCAATGCTCCATCCAGCCCAGCATCCTGTCTCCGACAGTGTCACAGTCCATGCCAGACTGGGTCAGTGACCAATTCTCCATCCAGCCCAGCATCCTGTCTCCGACAGTGTCAAAGTCAGTGCCAGACTGGGTGAGATCAATGCTCCATCCAGCCCAGCATCCTGTCTCCGACAGTGTCA
>QEPC01014770.1:506621-525940 GCA_003113815.1 Sphenodon punctatus | reverse complement strand
TTTATTTTCTAGATTTCTATACCGCCCCATCCTGCCATGCAGCTCGGGGCGGTTAACAACAATAAAACAGTATAAAAACATTTAAAACAAATATAAAATATGTCAATAAAACAGGGCATAGAACAATCATAAATAAATATATTAAAACAACTAAAAGATGGAAAAGAGAATAACCCCATATCCCTCCCCCCAAAAACCTCCACCTCTCACCCATCTCCCCCGCCAAATGCCTGGTGGAACAGCCAGGTCTTACAACTTCTCTGAAAAGAGAGGAGATCTAGGGCCAACTGGACCTCCACCAGAAGGGAGTTCCACAGTCGTGGTGCAGCCACCGAGAACGCCCTCCCCTGGGTGGCCCCCCGGAAGACTTGGGGGACCTTGAGCAGGGTGCCCAAAGATGACCGCAGGGCTTGATCCAGCACCCGGGGAGTGAGGCAGTCTAGCAGATAGGTAGGGCCTAGGCCATTTAGGGCTTTATAGGCTAAAACCAACACCTTGAAACAGGCCTGGAAAACCACCAGCAGCCAGTGCAGAGAGCGAAGCACTGGTGTAATATGCTCCCGGCGGCCCAGTCCTACCAGAAGATGGGCCACCGCATTCTGCACCAGCTTCAGTTTCCAAGCCGTCACCATGGGTAGCCCCACATAGATCGCGTTACAGTAGTCCAGTCTAGAGGTGATGAAAGCATGGATGATGGTGGCCAGGTCAGAGCCTGAAACAAGCGGCCGAAGCCGTCACACCAGATGTAATTGGCGAAAGGTACTCCTCGCCACAGCCTCCACCTGGGCATCCAGGTGGAGCTACGCATCAAGGAGCACCCCCAGACTCCATACCCGGGGTACCAATGGCGGGCAGACCACCCTACAATAATGGGGGTCACCATCTCCATCGCCTTACCCACAAACATCACCTCCATCTTGTCGGGATTCAACCTCAGTTGGTTAGTCTTCATCCAGTCCCTCACAGCCATCAAACACCAAGTAAGCACCAAGACAGCAGGACCTGAGTCTGTTGAAAAAGAGATATACAGCTGGGTGTCATCAGCATATTGATCAGCATATTGATGACACTGCACGCCGAACCTCCTGATCACATCACCAAGTGGCTGCATGTATACGTTGAACAGGAGAGGGGAGAAAACCGAACCCTGAGGGACTCCACACAAGAGGTCTTGGTATGATGAAAAAGACTCCCCAAGAACCACTCGCTCCATTCTACTGGTCAGGAACAAGTGGAACCATTCAAGAACAGTCCCTCCCACCCCTACACAGTCCTGCAGTCGCGTCACCAACATCCCGTGATCAACTGTATCAAATGCGGCCAAAAAATCTAATAGAACCAACAGGGTTGAACGACCCCGGTCCATTTCCCAGCACAGATCATCCATCAAAGCCACAAGTGCTGTCTCAACTCAAATCTCGACTGAAAGGGGTCCAGATAACCGATACGGTCAAGATGTCCCTGCAGCTGCTGAGCCACTACCTGTTGAATAACCTTCCCTAAAAAGGGAAGGTTAGAGACAGGCCAATAGTTGGCAAAGGAGACAATGTCAACGTCAAGTAATGGTTTCTTGAGCAGAGGCCGAACCACTGCCTCTTTGAGACAGCCCGGCCCTCTGCCCTCCCAAAGGGAGGCGTTGACCACCCCAGCCAGCAAACATGTCACAGCGGGCACTGGAAAATTCCAGTTCCAAGCGGAGAGAGGCCGGACTGACCAGCCTCTGCACCACCCGGAAAAGCTCCACTGGACGTGATTTTGCAGATGCAATGAGGGCAGCAAAGAATTCCTTCTTAAACTAGCTTTATGCTGCAATCGGTCAGCTTTAGCATGAGTCCGGTGCCACTGTCACTCCAACCGCCGTCCATCCTGCTTCATCCGGCACAGGTCCTCTCTCACCAGGGGGCCATACCCAATCCTCCCCAACCCAATCCCCTCCCCACCCCCACATATACACGGGGGGCCTATCTTACCCCCCATCCCCTTAGTATATACCGCAGCCAGCTACACTAAAAAGCCCATGCCCAACCTCCCCCACCCCTCACCCAAGGGCCCTTTGGCATGGCCCTGAGGTGCACAGCCTGCAGCTATGCCAGGCCACTATCCCTTTAAACCCCCTCCCACCTGAAGGGGGGTTAGCTTTCCTACACACATCACTGGGGTTGGCCCAGCAAATGGAAAAATGTGCAGAACTCCCAATGGCTGCAATCCAATGTCCCGTGGATCCCCATGCACAGCCGTGCAGAACCCGCATGATCCACATTGCTGGCACATTCTGCCATGCATAAACGCGGGACATTGGATTGGGGCTATTAACTTTCCATTTAAGATTAGATGCCTAGGGCCACAATCCTCAAACAACAAAAGAAAAAGACAGTCCCAATCACTGTAAGCCACCCTCCTAACCTGCACGACAACAGTCCTATAATATACACCACCACAAAGCAGGTAGGAAGAAAATGCTGTATTTATATATACCAAACAAAGTAAATAAATGCAATATACAGAAAACAATAACTGAGCTCCAGTAGACTACAGATATATAACTTAGATAAATGGAACATACATTAAAAAAAAAAAAAAATACCCATGAATTACCGTACAAAATCATGGTCTTTTCACATAGTGTCAAAAACACTAAAATAGCCACAGTAACCTCTTAAAATATAATTCCTGTGTGTTACTGCTCAGCCATTCAAATCTTAAGAATAAAACTTCCCGAATGGAGAGATAAAAGATGAAAAATGCCACAGTCAGCCAAGTCGCCTGTGTTTC
The DNA here is from genome assembly GCA_003113815.1 of Sphenodon punctatus. NCBI lineage: Eukaryota > Metazoa > Chordata > Lepidosauria > Sphenodontia > Sphenodontidae > Sphenodon > Sphenodon punctatus. The sequence goes on along the minus strand of QEPC01014770.1, from coordinate 523,168 downwards.
CAACGTCCATTTGGGCAGTTTTATTATCAAGATATGAATGACTGAGCAGTAACACACAGGAATTATAATATAAAAGGTTACTGTAACTATTTTTCTGTACAGATATCCCACTAAGGAAGCAGAGTTTTCTCCCTGTAACGCATTTGGGTATTTTATTCTGTTTGCCTCAGACATTTTGTCAATTGATGTGTCTTTGACACTATGCAAAAAGACCATGATTTTGTACAGTAATTTATGGGTATTTTATCTTTTTAAATGTATGTTCCATTTATCTAAGTTATATGATCTGTCTGGAGCTTATTGGAACCCAGTTATTGTTTTCTGTGTATTACATTTATTTACTTTGTTTGGTATATATAAATACAGCATTTTCTTCCTACCTGCTTTGTGATGGTGTATATTATACCACAATCCTCAAACCACTTACTCCAGAGTAGTTCCATTGAAATTGAGGATTTCCAGCCTCAGTCTCATTTCTGCCTTTGAATACCTACCCTTTGGGGATCTGCTTTGCTCTTACGACACATTATACAAACTGAGTAGTGTTATTTTCTGTGCTGGTAAATGTACCATCTGGAAGGAAATAACATGCATTAATTTTGGCTGTCACTGAGCAAAGACTGTGAGCCCCAACAGAGCCGAGCAAAATGAAGTCTCCCAAGGCAGGCGTGGCTGTAACTGCTGGAAGCTTGTGGAGTAGAGGAAAGGGAATCAAGGAAGCCAAAGCCTCAGTCCACCAGTGTTTTCCAGTTCTTTCCCCACTATGTGCATTAGCTTGTTATGGGATTGTTCAGGTGCTGAAGCGTGTTACCAGTTTGAGCCCCTGTCCCAGCATTATAATCCCAGCAAAGATATATTTAAAAACTCCAGTGCTGTCAGACGTTAATGGGCTTGATGCAGGAATTTCTTTGTGAAACTCAGTAGTCAGTGAAATGCAGGAGTTCAGAGTGGATCATCAAAACTACTTATGACTCCAAATCTATGGAAACAATGTATGTGAGAAATCCCCCTTGTGATGCAACCGGAATAAAAGCTGACATTAATTGAAGCCGAGTAGCACCCACAACTCCCTGCAGTTTTCAAGACCTCTGTTTGAAGGTGCCCATACCTGCTCTATATGAACATTTGCCCACCAGTGCAGCTCCAGTGATGTGGGGAAACTGGTATGGGATTTGCTAGAGCTGGAGTGGCCCAGAGGCTGTGTATACCTTGCAAATGCATCAAAAATGATCTATGCTGCAATTGATCAGCTTCAGCACAAGTTGGGTGCCACCTAAACTCTAAATACCTACCTTCCTGCTTCAACTGCCTCAGGTCCTCTGTATACCAGGAAAACCTGTGCTGACAGAGAGGTGGGAGCAGACGCATGGGTGCAACCATGTCGATGGCCATGCTCAAGATGTCATTCCACAAGGTGACCAGGTCATCGACAGAGCAGTCGTCAAGGTCAGTACGTAGATCCCCCAGAGAGTTCTGGAAACCAATAGGATCCATCAGTCTCCAGGAGCAGACCAAAGTAACTGGTCCACCACCCTTATGAGGGTACAGGAGGGCCAGGATCTGGGCCTTCAGGAGGTAGATCTGACTATGATAATGGTGTTATAACCACCACCACCCCGATAATTGGAACCCATTTCCAGGCTGGTGCAAAAACATCAAATCCAGTGTGTGTTCCACCTCATATGTCTGGCCCGATATCATTTGGGATAGGCCCATGGTTGTCATGGCAGCCATAAATGCCTGCTCCACCCCTAAAAGGCTGGCCTCAGCGTGTATGTTGAAATCACCCAGAACAATAAACCTAGGTGATCTCAACACCACCTCTGAGACCAGTTCAGCTAGAGCAGTCAGGGAATCAACAGTGCAGTTGCATGGTTGGTACACACCAAGAGGATCCCCAATCTATCCCTGGCCAAATCCAGTGTAAGATGGAGACACTCTAAACTGGATGAGTTAGGCACTAGATACTTCCGAAAGGCCAAGGTATCTTTACACCCTGTGGAAAAGGGTAGAGAGAGAGCTTTTTCATCCAGGGTGTAGCCAGACAAGCTGCACAGGCCTTATCCCTGCACGGCCTCGTGGCAGGCAACTGGGGCCAGCACAGGGAGCGAAGTACACAAGTGCAGGGAGGTGGCTCAGCCCATGTTGGAACTGAGGTGCCATCCACAGGAGCAATTGCACAGCACTGTCCTGTCTCCCTCTCCTGACCAAACTGAGAGCTGGTCCCTGGCTGGGATATAGCTGCACATGATGGGCATTACTGCCCATTGCTCACAGCCCTGAAGCCTTGCTTCAAGTGCAGCAGCATATTGCAGGGCAAGCATGCCCGGTCATACGGGTTGCCCCACCTTGGGCAGCCTTACCCCACTTTCCCGAGGGTTTTCCCGAGGGCGAGTTGCAGAGAAGCTGATTGCCAGCCACCCCACACAGCGGGGCAAACATCTGGAGGGCCTTGGCACACGGGCCACTGCATGATGTGGCTTGTTTGCCCAGGGAGCGATAAGGTTACCCAGAGTAGTAGCCTCCCCAGTCTGTCTCGTGTGGCTGCACCCCTAGTCTAAAATATTATCAAGGAAAACTAGGGCAACAATTTAGGCATAAGAAACCAACACAGACCCTACTCTGTTACCAATTAGCACTTTTCAATGCAATTTAAGTGGCATTTACCAAACTTCGTATGCCATTTAGTGTCATTGTTATGTATACTGAGGCTTACCCAAGTGGTGTTAGTGAGATTAGCTGGTCATTGAAAGATTTAAATTCATTCAGATAATCAAGCGGATGTTCATCATAGTTAATGGTTATATGTGGACTCTATTTTGAATAGCTAAGGTTTAGAAAGCCCATGTTCAGTTTCTCTAGGCTTCCCTTTGCACTTTGAAAGATTAGCTTAAAAACATAAGAAATGCCATACTGAGTCACACCAATGGTCGATCAAGCCCAGCATCCTGTCTCAGACAGTGGCCGATCCCGGTCGCATGGGAGAAGTACCAGCAGTCACAATGAGCAATCCATTCCATGCTGATCACTTCCTGCTCCTGACAGTAAGAAGTTCCCATCTCGTAATCTACTTGGTAGGGTGGGACTTGGGAAAAAGTTCAGTTCTCAGTTTCTATTGGTATCAGATCTCTGTCTACTGGTTCTCTCAGTTTCTGATTTTTTACATTGCGGTTCTCCCAAAAATAGCAATGTTAAAAAAATCCAATAAAAAAAACCCAGTACAGAAGATCCGATATCACTGATACCGAGAAAGAACAGAGATAACCATTATGGGGTACTTTTGGTTCTTGGCAATACCAAAAGTCCCATCCCTACTATTTGGCTACTAGCTGTTAATGGACCTATTCTCCAAGAACTTACCAGTCCTCCCCCTCACTTTTTTGGTAAGTATTTTGATTTGAGCTTGTAAATATTTTGATTTGAAAATTTAAACAAAAAAATTTGGGTGGTGAGACTGACAACTGTGACTATACCTTTTGGCCGGTTTGTCCCAGGTACCGAACTGGTGGACCCATAGTGGTTTAACAAACTAGTATAGTTTCATGCTCATGGTGAATACCTTGCTACTTTAAGCTCTAGGATAGAAATGTCCATTGATTTAAAAAGTTGTCAGGGTCATTTTCAAAATGTGAATTGAGTAGTGGTGTAATAATGATACTAATATAATATAGTACCATGAAATACTAATATAGTGTAGTAATGATACTAATATAGTACCATGGAACAATAGACAAGAGGTGTGAATAGCCTCATTAATCTCAATGGACAGTTAACTATGAAGCTCAGCTCTGGCATGGAAATTATTTACTACAGTATTGTAATGCTCTTCCTAGAAGCTGAGCAAAGTTTAGGTTTTTCTCAAGGACTTCTTCCTTCAGAGCATACAAACTCTGTAGGGACACCAAAAGGTTAAAATAAATGGAAGGTGCTATCCTATTTAAAGCACTGATCTTTGTGATATTATTTAAATTTGATACAACTGTGAAGACCAACAATATATGACAAATACACCCACCGCCCAAGCTACTCATAATGATCCACCTACCTAAACTTTGGTGGAGATACCCTCTCTAATTTATGCAGATGATGTAGCTTTGGTGTCATATACTCTAGCTGGGTACTCATTAGATTCTTTTAACAATTATTGTGTTCATAATTTGGAGATTAATATCAAGAAATCAAAGATTATGGTATTTGGAACTAAGATGACTAGAAAGTAGCTTATTAATAAAGAAGTTTTAGAAGTGGTTAATACCTTTCAATATCTAGAAATGATATTTTCTAAAAATATGAAATGGGAAGCTCATACTAAAAATGTTGCCGTTAAAGTTACCCAGATATCTAATGGCATTCAATCATTTTATAAGAAATTAGGTAGAAGAGCCTTGGTAGCAGATCTTAGGAATTATAAATCTAAGATCGAGCCTTCCCTATTATATGGTGCTGAACTTTGAAGATTAAATAAGAAAGCTAGCACCATTGTAGAAAAGGTTAAAAAAATTTCTGAATTATTAGCTGTTCATAAAAGTACTCTTTGTGGTTTGTTGAGAGTAGAAACAGGTATCCTTAATGTTATAGCACAGGCTCAACTGAGAACAATATATTTTTGGTTGAAAGTTTGAACATATACACCAAATAGGTTTTCTAAAATGGGTCTCTTAGAAAGTTGAGATTTTTCAGATTCTTCTTTTAATTAGTTGGTTGAAGTAAAGCAATTCCTTTTTAGTATTGGTCTTGGGGATAAGTGGGGCATTACTAATAGACAATACTTCTGGTGATGGATAAATCTGTGATTGTTTTAGGTTTTAAGGGAAACTCTATACAATATGATATGAGTATAGTTAGATGGTCGAATTACTTGTGTGCTTTTAGTTATGTTAAAACTGATTTTAAATTAGAGTCTTCCCTCCTCAGAGTTAATGTTATTGGTAACACGTACAGAAAATGAATCACTAAACTTTGTTTTAACTAGTTGGATACAGCAGTAGTAAAAGGTAGATGGGCAAAGGTTCCTTATCATTAGAGCTTATGTGCATGTAGTCTTAAGGCTGCTGAGGATCTTGAACATTTTTTATGGATATGTCCTTTGTATGTGGACATCAGGAAATGATGTCTTATATCTTTGACTATTAAATTGACTTTCTGGATGTCTAGAGAAAAGGCAATCTGGTTTCTCAGTAACGATTCAGCTCCAGTTTTATATGTATTAGGAACCTTTTTGGTAATAGCATAAAGAAGAACTAAATTACTGAAAGAATGAATACTTGTAAGTTCTTGATGTTGTATAAGCATTAAAGTTTTATTATTTTATTATGTGCGGTATTTTGATATATTTTCTTGTATACTGTATTTTATGGAAATTATTTGGCATATAAGCCATAAATAAATTATCTATCTACTCAGAATGATCTTTAGCATAGTGCAGACACTATAGTAGACTATCACAGACTTGGACTCAGATCCCATAAACATTTATATGTCTGTTGCCTTACTGAAATCAAAGGGTGTTCCTATTCATAAATGTTCATAGGATCAGGACCTTGGGTTCATTTTCCACTTCTAAATATAATTATCCAGTTCAAACAGTAATTTAAGTTGGTGAAGAGATTGCTCTTCTGTGTAAATTATTATGCAAAACAATATATCTCCAACTACTTTAAACAGGGTTACCTAAAGGTATGCAAGTGCGTAAGCATTTGCATTCCCTCTGTCAATCTGGCCAGCATCATTTCTGGACTCTTGTGCAGCTTTTCCACTGCCACAAGGTCAAAATGGGTACCAAGGGCCCTGGTACTTGGGCAGCCACCTCTGAGCAGCACATGTGCCTACAGCACTAGAATGCTTGTGTGAAACACTAGCTGTACCTTCCCACCCCCCATTTGGCCCTGCCCCTAGCAGTGATAAACCAGGGGAGGTGGGAAGGGAGATGGGAGGAATAGTTCTGAGGGGAGAAGGGAGCCACGGGCAACAGTGTTGCCCAGTGGGAGTGTGTAATGGTCCAAGAGAGCTCAGGGTGGCCGCTGGATGAGACTACAAGCTGTGTGCTGGTTCCCTCCTCCCCAATAGGTAGAAAGCAGGGCTCAACTGGGTCATTGGGTGTTCTGTCCCTCCCCACATAATGTGGCCTACCTTGCCCCCTGCTGCAACTGCCTCTGTGATGTGGCACTGTAGTCACCCCCATGCAGGATTTACTACTACTGCGGAGCCACCCTTCCCTTCCCCCAGGAGTGTGTGTAAATGAGAGTGCATGAGTGTGAGTCGGTGTGTGAGAGCGTGACAGTGCATAGGTGTTCGTGTGAGTTAGCAAGACTTGTACCTACTTTCATCTGTGAAATGTTGGAGGGTATGCATTAGTTAGACCTGGATCCTGCAACAGCCTAGAGACAAACCACACTTGAGTTAAAAAGTGGCCTCTTCTGGTATTCAACAGTGAGTGTTTTATAGGGGAAAAGGTCAGTCACAAATTATTTGCAGTGTTATGCCTAGTATGCTTTTAATAATAAAAAAACCCTGAAATACATTAATAGAAAACACCTCAAATACTCAAGAAGAGTACAAACTAGATTAATATGTTCTGCCAAAATGATTTGCAGAAGAGTATAAATTGTATACTTGGATAATGAACACACAGACTCCTATTCTTGGGTTCTCTCAGCTATTAAAGATTGAATCCTGTAAGAATGAATGGCTTGTGTTTTACAATATACTGTTCATTCATTTCTATTATAAGTTAAACTCTCAGAAAACACCCTGCACTCTTAGAATATCATGAAATGCCAACCTAGCATTTCTGTATTTTAAAATGGCTTTAAAAAAAAAACAAAACAGGCATGATTGTAAAATTGTGACTGCTAAAAATACGTGTCTACTTTAGTAGTTTATAATTCACAAGGACATTTCTTGTGGGTGGGGCTGTAAATTGGTAAGTGGATTGCTGCCGCAGAGAAGCACATTGCATCTCTGCAAGGAAGTGCTGCTACAAAGAATAACCATGTGGTCAGAGCGATAATTAAAAACGGGATTGGTATGATTGAAGTTTTGGTGGAGAATGATTAGAAAGTTATGGAGGTTGGTTGTTGGGTGTATAAAAGCTACTCTAAAAATTAGATGGTATGCATGGTTTGAGGAGGACTACGTTAAGATGAAAACCACAGACAGCATAACCAGATACACCAATGTTTCAATTTTTAGTGAGACCACTGAAGTTATACAGAGAACTGAAAGGCGCAGTGGCATTTGAAATATGCTAGCAATAACCCAAAGCACACCAATGGTAAAAATAACTTATCTTGCCAAACATTGTGCTGAACTTATGGGAGAGTGTTCACATGTAGGTTCAGTTCTCTCTTTAGCACTTTTCCAATGAAGAAGATTGTAATAGGTCGACAGGCAAGAAGTCCATTACGGGTTAAAAGGCCCTCTGTTTCCAGGCCAATTAGTCCCCCAGCTGAGGGGACTGAAGGCAAGCTAACTGTAGTCAGCTGGACTTGGGAAAAGTCAGCTGACTGCCATCAGACATTAAAATAATCACTGTACTACTAATATTGTAGTTCCAGGTATCAAGTACCTGATAATGAAGCTGGATTTCCTGACAAGGGGAGCAAGAGGAAGAATGTTAAGGGTCAGGACTCATTCACACAATATCCTTCCCCTTTGGAAACGTACCACACATTCTTTAATCTGTGTTTGTTTTGTCCTCTAGTGATGCAGTCATACAACTGCTCATTTCCTTGCATTTCAGTGGCTCTGCCACTTCCCTATTTTCCTGTGGCATTTCCCACAATGTAAAAAGCATGGAAACATTCTTGTGATATCTCAGCATGCAGTGTTCCAGATACAGCACGAAGTGGAAGGGTTGCTCCAGTCAAATCACACAATTCCATTGCTACTTGATAAGACCCAAATCCTTGCAAGCCCACCCTTTTAGAGCCAAATGTTCTTTTGTAGTGGATAGTGGCATAAAACACACATTCTGAGTGTAGTATGAAATCCCTCTGTGTTCTCTGTTCAACGCAAAAGGTTTGCTTGCAGGAATCTGACTCTATCAAATAGCAATGGTGTGCGATTGGCTACTCAGTCTTTGTAGCTAATCTCCACTCCAGATGTACCTTACTGCTACAAGATCTGGAGTCCAAACTTATCTTTTGGGCCGTGCATGAAATTTGCTTGAAAATGACGTATAGGAGCCAGAGATATTAATGATGGTATATGCATGCGCGCACACACGCACACCGCCTAAGTGCTCTTTCTGAAAGAAACCAGACTTAGGCCCTTTTCAAATGGGCCACAGTGGGTGGGGGGATGGGTGTGTGCCCACAGTGGGTGTGCACACACCCATCTCCACCCACAGAGCAACCGGCGTTGGAGCCTTTTGCTCCGTGTGGGTGATGGATGGAGATGGGTGGAGCACGGGAGTGCGCACCCCCCACCATCTGTGGTGTTCTCATGGGCGCCCCCCCATCCTACCGCAGCATTCGCACGCCCTCCCCCCCCCCCGCACGTGTGTGGTGGGGGTGCCCATGTGAAAAGGCCCTTAAAATCTGGACTCAAGAAGAGCTCATGAGGGAGGTGGTCTGTGGTGAATGGCCTCTTTAGAAAGGCTCCCTCTCAGGATGGAGAAGAAAGGCCTGGTGAAACCCTGGGAGGTCCTGTGAAATTTCCCTGCAGTGAAGGACATTAAAAGATTGTTTCTAAAGTGTCAGGGGACCAGGAAACACTTTGATAACTGCAGGTCTGTGAGCAAATCTGTCCAAGACAGGTACTGTTTGAACTATGAGATATCCAGGACTTATTTCCAGACTGGAAAAATGAGGCCCAGAAGGCCTGAGAACCACTGAGGAAAGACAGGCTGGATACAGTGATAGAGAAGCGTTTTGCCATGTAGCTCAATCTGTTCCCTCTGGATCAAATATTTGACTTCTATGTGCAGTTGTGAACCATTCAGAACAAACAGACGGCTGGACTTATAGATGGTCCAAGGTTTTATAAGAGAAAGGGGATTTCCTTGGGGCTGGGGAGATCAATGTAAACACCGCCTCCCGTGCAATCAGTAGTTAAACTTAAAAACAAAAAGTCAAGGTTCATTCTGAACCATGCAGCCCATTGGGCTGATGTGGTTAAGGCACACCAGTTTCTGTGACCTACTGTGCACAAGGAAGTGATGTGTATAGGACACCATGTAAATGCATTTGACTTCCCCAAGCCAATGTGTCCAGTGCCACTGGATTTGAAGCATTTTCTGTAGGTGGGGCTGTAAATTGTTAAGTGAATTGCTGCTGCAGAGAAGCACATTACATCTCTGCAAGGAAGTGCTGCTATCAAGAATATCCAGTATCTGCTGTCCAGTGTGAGATCAAACAGGACTTGAACCTACAGTCTTTAGGGATGTAGTCAAGTGATTAAACAACTTTACCTTAACCACTTGACTCACTTACCTGGGCAGAAATAATTTATACAGCACTGGGTAGAAAGCTGTTTGGATCTGGTAACATCATCAAGAACCTTCTCAATTCTCCAACTAGCAACATTATACTGAGATTCCTAGGTTCAAGAATCCTCGTTATGATATTGCAACAACTATGCTACCTATGGAGACAGAAATCTTCCATAGGATGATACCACTAGGAACAAACTTTCCATGGGATGATAACAAGGTTGCCTTTCTAATCAGTAAAGAGGAGATGGGAGCAATTTATCTCCATGTTCTCGCATAGGAAGCCTCAGTGCAAGATGCCATCTCCGAAGTGGTAGGAAGAAACTAATGTGCTTTCTTTGTGCTACAAAATGTAATAGTGATGGTCTCACTGGAAGTTACAGTAAGTTGCTTATTAAGGGTCTGACATCCAGACCTTGATTTCAGTTACTACTCGGTATATTAATATCCAAGGAAAATGGGACGTCTCAAGCTAATAGCCTATCACATCGGTCTGATGACTCAACTGTAAAGGAACTCAATGCTGCTTGTATGTCTTCTATCAAGAAATGCCTTGTGGAGGCAGGTTTACAAAGAGAAACTATTAAGTTTCTATTATCCGTCTGGAAACACTCCATCAATAGATCATACAATAAAATTTATAGCAGTTTTATGCCACAGATAGGAAGCAAAGATAAAAGTTTCTTTATCAGTCCTAAAACACTAGTAATAGACTATTTGGCAGATAGGATTAAAGACGGTAGGGCCCCAACTAGCTTTAAGACTTATGCTTCTGCTTTAAATTTTGCTTTCCCAGACAAATCAAAAGCATATGTTCTTATGAGCATCTTCTAATTCGAATCCTCCCTTTCCCAAGTAGTGAGAAATGTTACACTAACATGCTACTTCTCTCTGCTTGACGATCAATAATTGTGCAAGTGTTTGATTGCCTCCTTTGGCTTGCAAGATCCTCAAAACTTCACCAGGTCAGAACTTCAGAGCCTTACTAAAGGAAACTGAATGGAGATGGGACACAGGATTAGTTGTTAAAATGCAACTAATTCCTAAATAAAACCATTTGGGTTCACTTATATTAAGAAATGTATATGGAAAGGTCTATCTCTAGACAGAACAGATTTTTGTGAGTTGTGCTTCTTAATGTCACCCAGCTGATCTCAGATTTTCTCTCTTTAAACCATGCTGAAGAAGCATGCATGTGGTGTCCTCTTCAAGCGAAATTATTTCTCGAGACACACAAATCAGTTTCATGTGGATTAAAAATAACACCCCCCAAGTTCTTATAATGCCTTAACAATCCCTTAGGGTCACTAGTTCCGATTCAGTAAGTTGCTCCCTTAAAGTAACAAGGATGCTAAATTTAAGAACATACTTTACGGAATTTGCTGAAAACAGCCTCTTTGCAAATATGTTAAATAGCCGCTAGGAAAACTTGTCTACAGACTGTGTTGGCATAAACAGTAACTCAGAATTCTTCTCAAGAACAAACTCCTAAAATATGCTCCATGTAGAAATCGTATTACAAAACTGATAGTGGAATAAATTTTTACTCCAAAAAATATCTTAAACAGAATAGTGAGGCGTTTACCAATATTTGAGTCTTATTTTGCTTTCTTTACCTTCAGATATGCAGCACATACAAACAACTAGTTCTAACATAGTACAATATAGATCTCTTGGCTGCTTTTGATACCGTGGACCATGGGCTGCTATTGAGGCGGCTGCGTGACCTGGGGGGTCTGGACGGGACTGTTCTTGAATGGTTCCGTTCATTCCTCTCGAAGAGAAGCCAGCGGGTGGTGTTGGGGGAGGAGACATCGTGCCCCCGTGCCTTATCGTGTGGCGTTCCGCAGGGTTCTATTCTGTCTCTGTTATTATTTAACGTATACATGCAGATCTTGGGGGAGGTCGTGAGAGGGTTCAGGGTGCGATGTCACCAGTATGCTGATGATACTCAGCTGTACCTCTCCTTTTCAACTGACCCAGACCCTGCTATCTCGTTGCTATCCCAATGTTTGGAGGCCGTGGCAGAATGGATGCGGCTGAGCAGACTGAAACTCAACCCCGATAAGATGGAGGTGATGTTGGTGGGGAGAGCGAGGGAGGTAGTGGCCCCCCTGGTTGGGGGGGTTCGCCCTCCTATAGCTCAGCAGGTTCGGAGTCTGGGGGCGATACTGGATGCAGACCTTCGTCTGGAGCGGCAGGTGGAGGCAGTCACTAAGGCTGCCTTCCGCCAGCTATATCTGGTTCATAGGCTGCGTCAGTTCGTCTCCGGCCCGGACCTGGCCACCCTCGTCCATGCCTTCGTCACCTCGAGGCTGGACTATTGTAACGTGCTCTACGTGGGGCTTCCCTTGTTCCTGGTCAGGAGGCTGCAGCTGGTGCAGAATGCGGCGGCTCGCCTCCTTACGGGGACGGGTCGTCAGGAGCATATTACACCTGTGCTCCGAGCTCTGCACTGGCTGCCGATAGCGTGCCGAGCCAGGTTCAAGGTGTTGGTGTTGATCTATACAGCCCTATACGGTCTGGGCCCCTCATACCCCTCATGATCTATACAGCCCTATACGGTCTGGGCCCCTCATAGGCTCTTTCGGTCTGCTGGGGGTGCCTTCTTGGAGGTTCCCTGTGTTAAGCTGGGGGCCACAATGGAGAGGGCATTCTCGGTGGCCGTGCCACGCCTTTGAAACTCCCTTCCGGAGGAAGCTCGCCTGGCCCCATGCCTGTTGACATTCCAGCGAAGTTGCAAAACCTGGCTGTTTGCCCAGGCCTTTGGGGAGGGTGGGGTGAGGGGTTTTTATCTCCCCTACCTAACTTTTTATATATTGCTAGCCCTGTTTAAAATACTTTTATATTGTATTGAGTGTTTTAAATTGTTTTTATTGTATTTTATTGTTGTAAGCCGCCCCGGGCTGCATGGCAGGAGGGGCGGGATATAAATTTATTAAATAAATAAATAAAATCTCGTGTTTTCTGCTAAATGAACTCCCTGAAAGCATTTTCAAGCTGGCATGATCAGTACTGCTATTCTGATCAAATGAGTTACACAAGGGGATGGTACTATCCACTTCATACGAGAGCTGGAACAGCTAAGAAAACAACAGATATACATAATCAAGTAAGCAAGTACAAGACTGATAAGTTCTTTAAATTAATTACTGTTTTTGTTGCTTTGGCAGTTCTTCTACGGGCTTTGGAAGAGCCACCAAAACTTTGATGCAAGAGACTATTTTTTTGAAAAAGCTACAGCTACAGTTTGAAAACTAGAAGATTTTTCATAAGGAAGGAAAAAGAAACCAAAAGCCTGCTTGAAAACTAAGTACAACTCTTAGAAAAAGAAACCAAAAGCCTGCTTGAAAAAGAAGTACAACTCTTAACGTTAACAGAATTGTTGGGAAAGGGGCCTCAGTTTGACAGTAAAAAGAGTGCATGAAGGCAACATTTCCAAAATCTTGTTTGACAGAAGATTTAAGGAATATACATAGTGAAGAGGAGTAATTTATAAGAATATTTAAAGAATAAGAAACACAAAATTCCATCAATTCAGCATGGCTCTGAAAAGTCTTGCAATAGAAAACACATTGCTTTCTACGTGGTAAAGTAAACACTGAAAGCATATAAATTGGCAGTATTAATACTGTGCTAAAAATACAAGCCTCTCTCTGTAAGTAGTTTGGCTTACTGTATTCACAACCTGTTAAAAAATAAGAGAAGCCATCCAATTCCATTTAAAGAAGTTAAGTTTACACACATTTCTCTCATTTTTTCCAGTATTTAATATACAGGAGGTAGCTTTGCCAAAGTCAGTCTTCAAACCTAGTTGAGAAAGAAACAATTATGCTTGATAGCATCATTACTACATTAACACACACACACACGGTTTTGTGACTGGCCCAAAATTTCACTAGGAACAAGAAATTTTTTTCACTATCTTAAATAAAAGAATTCCATCTTCAAGGGTCACAGTTCAAACGTAAAAGTTTGGAATATGCACACATTATAACTAGATCTGACAAATAAAATTGGCCTAATTCTGATGTCTTTCTATCTGTGATAATTATCTAGAATCAGAGGTGGGGAACTTCTGGCCCAAAGCTGTTTTTATTTGGCCCTTTGCAGTTCCTGGATCTGACTTGTGGATCCAGCGTCTATCCTCAAGAACAGAAAGAGTAAGCTCAGGGAGAGGGGAGCAGAGATAAGATTATGCACCCAAGGATAGATCCATGGTACAGATCCACGATCTGGACTCTTCCCTTTGTTCTGCCAATGTGGCCTGCAGTAGTGGGAAAGGTTTCCTACCGCTGTTCTGGATGGATATTCTGCACTCAGAGGCACTTTATCCAAAAATCTCAGATTCTAAAAGTAAAACCCAACAAAGATAATTTTGTTTAAGTAAATACTATAAGGGATGAAAATCAGAAGACACAGTGGTATGCATCTGTAGAAATATGAATCCCTTTATCCAGTGCAGGTAAAAACAGATGTGATGGTGGCCTACAGTGGCCAGGGACCCACCTGCACATATGTTCATGTGATGCCAGATGTTGACGCAGGATTGCCCTGGGGTGGGAAGGCAGCTAGCCCAGACTGCATCCTCAGAAAATCTCAGAGAATGCAGCCCGAGCCAAGGGCTGCTCATGCAGGCTAGCATATTTGTTCACTTCCACCATCCCTGGAGACAGGGGCTGCCATGGCTGTTCATCATGTTCCGAAGGAAGCCCGCCTGGCCCCGGGTCTGCTCGCCTTTCGGCGGGCTGTTCGCCCAGGTCTTTGATGGGGAGGGGGGAGGGAGGGGTAAATGGGGGAGATTGGTGGGGTGGGGAATTTGGGGGAATTGGAGGGTAGGGTTAGGGTTGCGGGGGGTTTAAATTTTTTAAAAGTGATGTCGGTTTTTAATGTATTTTATTGTTTTACCGTACTGTTAGCCGCCCCGAGATGCCGTGGGCATGAGGGGGCGGCATAAAAATGCTAAGAAACAAACAAACAAATAAATAAGGGTGCGGGATGCTGGGAGTGGGGGCGGCCGCCTGTACGTTTGTTGAGCTCTCGCCCTATCCAGGGCGTGCAGGCGGGGAGACAGCTCCCCGGCTAGAGACCCATTAGTTCGGTGATTCTCTCCAACCCGGGGAGGGGCGGCTCAGTTCCCCACTCCCAGCTGGAGAGTCACCATGCTACCCACACATCTGTTTTTACCCTCTGAGAGAAGCAGCAACATTGTTAATTGGTAGCAATCCAGGTAATAAGGATACTATGGTAGCAAGATTTTCTTTGTGGAAAAGTCTCATCTCAGTTGTTTATAAAACCTTTTATTCCATAATGTATTGTTGGAGTCTGCATATTGTGACACTAAGTACATTACTGTCCTGTATCAGTACTGTCGTTCCAGTGTTATGAATGGTGCCCGGAGGGTTAACTTTTCCACTATTTTTATTATTACAAAGGAGCCAATGATAAATCCTCATAACAAAAATACAAATAAAGAAATTTTAATTTTGGAAAAGACAATAAAATGATCTGCCATACAGATTGCGAAATGAGGACGCACAAAGCTACAATGGTACTGCTTCCCAATGAAATGAAATCCTATGCGTGTTATCTCATTGGAGCAGGAGACATTCTGTTTCAATATGGCAGCAGCATACACATTATTATGGAGCACATAAATTCTGTTATGCGACTCAGCAGCACAGTCTTTCTGGATGTAGCAACAGTTTGGACCATTTGGAAGCAATAAAATAACAACACAAAAAGATGAATTGTCTGATTTTCAAAAGGTCAAAGATATAAGGGACATTCTGAGGGCTGGTAATATACCAGAGACAGATACTTAGAAAACCACATTAACTGATCTTGCCTCTGCTTTAAAGAAAAAGTGCCAAGAGGCTCAACATTCTTTTGTTTAAAGCACGAAAATTGTGCACTGGCTTACCCAGCAATTGTAGTTATTATAATTATTATAAACATTTATATAGCGCCGGTCATGTACCTGGCACTGTACAAAACATAGAAATAGATGCGGTCCCTGCCTGTGGCTTACAATCTAAAAAACAAGGAGGGGGAGACAGGGAGAGGGGACAGTGGAAGAGACAGGGAAGAAGACAGACAAACATTCAAGCGGATGCGAAGTCGCAGGTGCGTGTGCTTGGCTTGGTTACAAAGAGGTTGTTTGCAGCAGTCTGCAGAGAAGGGCGGACAGTAAGTATATGGGGAACGACTAGCAGGCACTGGGAAAGGCGGCGAGGAAAAAGTGGGTCTTGAGGAGGGATTTGAAGGAGTGGAGGGAGGGGGAAAGGCAGATGTGGGTAGGTAGGGAGTTCCAGGCATGGGGGGCAGTGAGGGAGAAGGGTTGAAGGCGGTTAGGTGAGCAGGAGAAACGAGGGAGAGTGAGGGAGGGGACAGAAGAAGAGCGGAGCGCGCGTGCAGGAGTGCGTAGGGAGATTAGGTCCGAGAGGTAAGGGGTAGCTTGGTTGTGGAGTGTTTTGAACGTGCATACCAGGAGTTTAAACAGGATATGTTCAGGAAGGGGGAGCCAGTGAAGAGAGGAGAGGCTGCACATGGTCGAAGCGACGGGCAGAGTGAATTACCTTGGCAGCGGAGTTTTGGACTGCGATAAGGGGGACAGGTGAGAGCGAGGGAGGCCAGCAAGGAGGAGGTTGCAGTAATCGAGGCGAGAGATAACCAAGGCATGAACAAGGGTTTTGGTCGAGGAAGTAGAGAGAAAGGGGCGGATCCGAGCAATGTTATGGAGGGTGAATCGGCAGGATTTGGCAACAGAGTCAATGTAACGTTTAAAAGAGAGGTGCATGTCAATGATGAAGCCCAAGCTATGGGCTTGGAGAACAGGATGGATGGTGACTCCATCGATGCAGATGGGCAGGTTAGAGGGAGAGGAAGGGGAGGGAGGACAAATGAGGAGTTCGATCTTGGCCATGTTGAGACTGAGTTGACGTCGGGACATCCAGGCGAAGATATCAGAGAGGCAGTTGATGAGGGGTGAGTGGACAGAGGAGGAGAGAGAGGGGGTAGAAAGATAGAGTTGGGTGTCATCAGCATAGAGAGGATATTGGAATCCGTGGGAGGCAATAATTTTGCCAAGGGACAGGGTGTAAATAGAGAAGAG
>QEPC01014770.1:481692-505418 GCA_003113815.1 Sphenodon punctatus | reverse complement strand
GAGAGGGGGAGGAGGAGGGGGGTTAGTGGGAGAGGCTGAAGGAGGCGAGGATGTGATCAGAATTGTGGCAGGGATCAAAGGAGAGGTCAGCAAGAGACCAATTTTGTGAGAAGATGAGGTCGAGGGAGTGGCCGTCGGTATGGGTGGGGGAGTCGGTCCAGAGTCGGAGATCAAAGGAGGAGGTCAGGGAGAGAAAGTGGGAGATAGAGGGCGTGGAAGGTGTGTCGACGTGAATGTTGAAATCACCAAGAATGAGAGCGGGGGTGTCATCAGAGAGGAAGAAGATTAGCCAGAATTCAAAGTCTGGGAGAAAAGAGAAGGAACCCGGGGGGCGGCAGATGACAGCAACACGAAGGTGTAGGGGGGGAGTACAAACGCACAGAATGAGCCTCAAAGGAAGGGAAGGAGAGGGATGGGGGAAGGAGAGGGAGTCTATTGCCTTCCTCTCCTGAGATGTCATTCTTCCAAAACTGCTTTGTTCTTTTGGTTCATTTATGACGAGCATGACAAATACATGCACAACTAGCTGTCTCGCTCTCCTGTAAAACTGTCCTTATGAATTTATTCGTTTATCAAGTTTAATGAGGAACAAAGTGAATTGGATTTGACAGTCATCAAACAGATTTTAGAATGAGGGTAGGAAAACAGACTTTGCCCTTGTCTGGTTAATAAAGACCTGGACTGGAAGAAACAAAATCAGATTTAACAAAATAAATACAAAGTACTACACTAACAAAAAAACAGAAACACAAATATAAAATGTGGGATAACTGGCTAGACATTAGCATTGCAGAGAAGAATCTGGAAATCATGGTGGATCATAAACAGAACACGAGTCAACAATGTGACACTGGGTGTTTAAAATGTGACGGTGAAGCGCCGCTGTCATGACCTGGGCTGGGGAACCGTTGCTGACATGGTCCGGATCAGGCTGCAGAACTAACGTTCATATGGCTGGAACCCGGGGCGTGGGGGTGCAGGGAGACTCACCAACTGCCCCGTGCTGAGCCCCACCACGTCAGGCAGCCACGTCGGGCAGCCATACCGGACCCGATCCGGGCCAGCAGGAACAGATGTGTTAATACACTCTGGCCCGCTTTACCCCAATCAAGTGGACCTTAGTCCAGCCTGTGACCCTGGAGTTCTCTGGGATCACAGCCCGGGCTAGCCGCCGACACAGCCTGGGGCAATCCCAGGCCAACATCCGGCACGTATGTGCAGACCAGGTCCATGTCTAAGTGGCCTGGCATCACGTTTGTTAACACTCACTGTTACAAAAAAGGCAAATGCCATTAGACAATAAAGGGGATAGAAGATACGGCAAATGTGGAAAGTCCAAGGACTGTGTATGCTTAGTTAGAGAAAATAAGACTGGTCTCTGAGCCAATTACACTAACTGCTTATGGTATATTTCATGCTCTTTCTGTAATTTAGCAGTTGAAAATAATGGGGGAGGATCTAGCACCATCTGGTCATCATCACACTAGTAAGATGAACCAGTGTTTGGGAATCTTAGACATAAGCTCCACTCTCCATCAGACATTTATGTGTTTGTATTCTCCATGTATTCCCCATTAGTTTTGTGCTCTTTGAAAATAGGTGTTTTATAAGTCCTTCCTTCCTTAATGGGCTAAACTTGTTTAACTGAATACACATTTAAACAAAGAGCTCAGTTCCTTGGCCATCTGAGTTACCAGTTCCATCTGCCTGTTCACCGGCTCTCTATGCTTTTTCCTCCTGATGGCTATTATTCCCATCACTAGCATTAACACATATCACTTTATATAAATGATATGTGGGAGATAGTAAATCTATTTAGGAACTTCAAGCTATTTATATCAAGGCACAGTCAGAGTATCTTGCTAGGCAGTTTAGTACCTTCTATAAGACTCATGGAATTTACCTTAGTCCCCTTATCACAAGCCACTAACCAGCAGTTCCTCCTCCACTGTGGCCACAGGTGTAGTGGAATGCAAATGTACATAAAAAGGTTGCAAATTTGTTGTCCCTAAATCTCTCTACATGTGCTTATATTTGCACTGACTCCACCTTCACCATGCTTAATTTTATATGCATGAGTGTCTGTAGCAGAGCAGAGGCTCATGTGAGTACTGGCGCTTTAAGAGGCCAACTCTGGGTCTCAGAGGCACACCTTGGCAGGGCATGGCCGCCTGGACATGAAAAGCCTCTGACTTGCTCAGTCAGGGAGTTGGGTGGCTATTGGCTGGGGAAGCTGCTTGGAGAAACAGGAGTGAGAACAGGGCTTTGTGGGTTGGAGCTAAGAGAGCTGGTATGAGTGGGGAGCTCTGCGTGGACTGTGTGGTGAGATACTACAAACGGTAACCTTGTATATATGGTGGAGGAACATTACATTGAAAATAAAAGGACACTGAGCTAATTCCTGGTGTGGACCTAGCTACTTGGGGGGGGGGGGGGGGGGGTCTGATCCTGAGGGGAACCACCCGAGCCAGGGCCCGCCCTGTTAGTGTCCCTGTTGACTTGAATGTCTATATATAGAACTACTAAAATCAAAATCTTAAAGTTTTCCTAGATTAGTACTACTATAATTTTACCAGTCAGTAATAAGTGCCAGTCCAGCCCCTCATCCAGATTATCTGAGAGTAGCCATGGCCTGATCTGTACATCAGCAGCCCAGGCTCAACTATAACCACATAGAAGAACAGCTGAGATGTGTTCACTCGTGTACTACATCAAGTTAAAGATTCTGCACCTGAAACTTTGTCACTGATTTTACAGAAGCTGAACCAGCCGCCCCGAGCTGTCATGTGGGCAGGAGGGAGCGGGGGTAAAAGTATTTCGAAATAAATAAATAAATTCAAAATATAAATAAATAAAAAACAGAAATTGCCCAGCTCATTCTCCCATGCCTGTTTTGGCTCTCAATGTCAAAAGAAGGAAAACACTTACTTTTATCACTAAAATAGATATAATGTAGGTTTGTCTAGTTTTACATGTATGATGCAGAAAATAGCCCAATTTTACACTGCGATTTCTTTGATAACACTTGATTTTTAAAATAATCTTATGATACTTTGGGGCTTGCCCATTGGCACTGGCAAGCCTGAGATAAAGAGGCATGACTGCATTGGTTACAGTCTTAAATTTACTCTGAAACTATGAATGCAGAAGAGGTTGGGTTTTCGGGTTGTTTTTTAAAATGGGAGAGGAAGTTCTGAAAAGCAAGATGGAAGCCTAACTAGAAACCTTCCCTCCACCCACCCCCCGCCCAAAATACTGATCCTGCCTATTATTGGTTTGCTTCTGACAGATTATTAAATTAAGTCAAAGTTTAAGAGTACAATCCTCATCTATTGAAGACAATGGGATGTGAATCATTGACATCAGCGTGGACAGGATTGCAACACCCTCAACATCCTCATCCCAGCCAACACAAAAACAAAACCCCAACATCTCCAAAACAAAAACACGAAAATAAAAACCCCAACATCCCTAAACATCCTCAACACGAAAATAAAAAATCCAGCACTGTATCATATAACAGGTTCATTGCTTGTGGCTTGCAATACGTTGACATTTTTGTACATATTTTAAGTTTCCATGTAAAAGAAAGTCAAATCTAAGTTATATGTAAAAAGAAAGTTTATTGAATTTTATTGTACATTTTAAAATATGTATTGATATACAGAGGTATTATCTGAATGATATTTTTAAAATCTAAAACCTGGGAGACTGTCTAATATTACTGTTCTAGAAAAACAATCATAAATAATCAGGTTCTTCCATCATACTGGTCACAATTCAGGAAGGTTTCTAAAGCATCTAATTAGTACTATTAACTTCAACTGGACTAATCACATGAGTAAATTACTTAACTTTGTCAATATAAGACTGCATAAAGTTAGATTGTAGACATTCCATACATATCATTTTGTAAAATAGGTTGTCTTGCAATTATTTATTTCATCCTTAAAATCTTTTGAATGTGATTTCTGCTACTGTCCAGGTAGCTGGAGTGTTAAGTTGCATCCAGCAAGATTTCTCTAGCAATGAATTCTGATTGTGACCTAATCCTGCAAAACTTGAAGAAATGGGGAGGAGAAGGGTCATTTCTGAAAAAGTTTTAAGAACATATGGCAAGGCACCACTAGAATAAATAATTTGGTGGTACGAAAACCATTGTTTGGGGAGTAAGGTTTTTTATATACACAGTGGGAAGCTATTCTATTTCTCCTGTGAGTGGGTGCACCCACTATCCCTGGCTACCTTTTGGCATCATCCTTCACATAGGGTTTCATCCTGAAAAGTACTGAGGCCTCAATTCCTATAGACTTTCATGTGAAAGGAGGTCACTCACTACTTAGTATAAGACTGAGTCCTTATTACTTAAAGGAATCTAAATTAAAGACTTGAGCCCAAACATTGCTACGTAGGTGGTCTTCAAAAACTGTACATAGTTCTGGATGCTCTGGTTCTGGTTTTCGGATTTTTGTAGACTGTGCTCTAATTCTTTCAAAGAGAATTCATGATGTTTCTCACTCTAAAATAAAAGAGGGAAATGGAATATAAGTTATCAGTGACCTCCATGTTGATCAAAGTAAACATCACAGTAGAATTTTTCATGTATAAAACCCTTCATCCTCCAAAGTTTTCATAGTTGCAGAAATATTCAGAAATTCAGCACAATTGCAATCACTTCATTTTTTAAAGCGCAGGGCCAGATCTTTCCACTATGTAGCCCAAACATATACTTCCAAACATATTTTTCTATGAATAAAAACTGAAGAAAAAGTTACATTTTGGGTTCTTGATCCTATATTGTGAGGATTCTCTGAGCAATTCTGAGTCGCACTAGATTTGGACCTTGTTAGTTAATATTTACAATTTGTCCTATTTCCAGAAACATCACACCAGGAGAAAAGGAACAATCTGATCTCTGTTTTTCCTTTCCATAATATATTCCCAATTTTATGGCTGTGTAATTGGAGAAGGTGAACAATGAATGTGTTCTGTGTTAGTTCACAATAGCTCTCCCCCATGCATAAATAATTCTTTTTTCTTATTTATTTTGAACCATCAGCCCAAGTAATTCTAGAATGGAAAACACTGAAATGTACACTTTGGCCTTGACACACAGGGATTAGAGAAATTCTGCTGGAAAAGATTAAATAAGAGGCATACAATTCTGAGCTAAAAGCAGTGATTGTATGAGATTCAGACTTTTATGGTTTCAGTACCAGGTGTGAGATTTCGAAGTCGACTAGGAAGCCAAAAATAATTTAGAATTTGTGGCAAAGTCACTGATCATGCGACTCAGGTGAGAACACAGAATGCAATAGTTCATTCAATGCCAATTTCATTTCAACCAAAGACACTAACAGCTAGAAATATTACTGCAGACCCTCAGTGGAAAAAAAATGACTATGTTTATTATAAATTACTGCCTGTGGAAAACAAGTATTATATGTAAGCAATTTCCCACAAAACTAAATGAGCTTCTAAGCTGCATTTTTGAGGCCTGACCCTCTTGTTTTGCAGTCCATAATTACACTCCCATACGCTACAACAGCAGCAGAGTCAAGGTCAGAGACAATGAAAAGTGCTCTCCTCGAGCATTGAGACAGGTGTGTGTTGAGATGATTCAACAGTGTCAGAGGCATAAATGGAGGTGGGGGTGAAAGTGTACTCCCATCCTGCCCTGCCCTAGGTCCTCAGGTCCATGGGAATGTGGCCAATGGCACCCGCCCTGGAGGAGTTTAACACACCCAGTACTGGGCCACCCAGTGTCTTGTCTCTCACCAGGTCTGATATGCGTTTTCTCCACCTTGGGTTCCAGCTACCTTGGTGCTAGGTCGAGATGCTTAGTGCTAATCAATAAAGTGGTAGCCTTTGATTAATCTAAATTAATGTGTATGTATTTTCTGGCCCTGACACCCAATGTGACTGCAGTGAACGTAGCTCAATTCCTTATAGGTACCATTTTTTTGTAACACAATAAGTAAAAAAGATCCTGCTTGAAAAGAAAGCAAATGACGAACTCTGACAATGTCAAAAGTTGTAGAAGAGATCATATATTATTAATAGCAATTCATGTCCTGCAATTAGAACTCAGAGGGTTGAGTTCTGCATTCCTAACCCAGAGTGTATATCACTAAGTATTATACGTTCACTATGAAAGATGATTTAGAAGATCACTAGAGGAGGTGATTTCTGTCTTACAGTAAACTTCCAAGAGAGGAACAAGAGCACATCACTGATAGATTAGTAGATGTCCACTTTAATTTGACAGTGTTATTACCCAAGACAAATCCTATTGCAATAGAGCCCTGGATAATTTTGGTCCCCAAGTGTATAGAAGGCTCGGATTCTTTTTTTTTTTTTTTTTTAATAGGAGTAGTGGATGGAGCATCAAATCCAGAAGAGCTTTATATCTTAAATGAAGGAAGGCAAGGAATGGGTCATTCTCCTGAGGTTTCTAGTGCACAGATACTATTGGTGAATCGATAACAGCAAGAGGACAGGAGTAATTTTAGTGCTTTACCAAACAATATGGAACCCACAGACTCTGAAAATATATGGGTAGTTATGAACAGGGGAGGAGATCCTAAGGTGATCCTAGGCTGTGGTGGGGAGAAGCAGATTGTAGAGAGCATGAGCACTATAACTATTCTTGCTCTGGAGAGTAATGAAGTTTGGGATGGTAAGGATGATTCTACAAAACCTCCGAGTCAGAGTGGTACACCCCTAGGAGTTGGATTGGAGGAAGGGAGAGATATGAGACTGTTGGATAGTTGTTTAGTGGTGGAGCAAGGTGGGACCACCCCTCCCAGGTTCAGAGAGGGCCTCTGAGGATTGTTGCTGACTAGCAGAGCAGGGCCGGCCCGAGGCATGTTCCACCGGCGCCCAGGCACATGGCCCCGTGGCGGCCTCCGAGGGAGGGGTCGCGGGTTGGAGATGGAGTGGGATGCTGTCATTTGCCAGCCCCATTGGTAGTAAAGCCGCCTGGCCGCCTGTCCCATCTTGTTGTCCCCCCCCCGCCACTGCCCTGGATTCCCCCTGCCGGCTGACACATGCCCCCACTCCCCTCCCCTCCGCCACCACCACCTGGCTCACGCCGTCCCTCACCTGCCTCTCCCTCCTGTAGCTCTGCAGCAGCAGCAACAGCTGGGACAACCCGATCCATGTGCTGATCAGAAGGCTGTAGCCTTGTAAAGAAGGTTCTTTGAGATGGCGCCTAACATTCTCACAACTGGGTTGTGCATGCTCATCCTATTCCAATAATAGCCACATTATGGTCTCGAGCTCCTGTAGTATAAAAGGTGCTCTCCCCCCTCAGAATGACAGTTTCTTCCAACCCTTTCTAGAAATATAAGGAAAAAATTCCATACGAGACTGGAAGGGTGGGTGTTGTGAGAATGTTCAAAGCCATCTCAAAGAACCTTATTTACAAGGTAGCAACCTTCTGTTCTTCTTTGAGTGGCTCCTCACATGCTATTTTTACTAAATATGAACGTGCTTGTGTGATCAGGTATTGTTAATAGCATGCAGCTATTTTGATGTGGATTTTGTATGTTTTAAATATGTGAACAGGATTTTTTTATCCTGCTATGGCACTACCACTGATGGAGAGAGAGTTGTCCGACTGAAGTCCCATCCACTTACTGGAGGAGATGCTAGTAGGAAGGGTTATTTCAGTCTCCAAGTGGCAGGGTTTTACTCAGCAGCAAGGAGTTCCCAGTGTAAACTAATGTTCTGTCCATCACACCTTAACGCTGAAAACTCTTTGTTGGATTTTTGGAGGCTCCGCCTACAATGGACAAGCCCCTCCGTAGAGCTCTGCCAGGGCTCCGCCTACAATGTACAAGCCCCTCCCTAGAGCTCTGCCAGCCATAAGATTCCGCCGGCAGACTGGCCGGCCTTTGGGGCCCCGCAGCAAGGCTTGGCACCTCAAACCCTTGGGCCGACCCTGCTGACTAGATGGGGTTAGATCGGATGGAGTAATTTCCTTTCTGTACTGGAACATAGCTGGACTGTCTGCAAAGTTGGGGGATTTAGATTTTGTAATTTTTTTTGCAGGGACAGGATATAGTTCTTTTGCAAGAAACTTGGGAGTACAGAATCTGTATATATTAAGGGATATGAATGTTTCAATCTTCAAGCTTTGAATGTCAGGAGAAAGGATCGTCCCAGTGCGGGTTTACTGACTTTGATAGCCATCAAGGATAACTGGAAAGCTAGAAGACTCTCCCATTCCTTAGATTTTTGCTCGGAGGTTTAGCTTAGGATACCAAATTCACAGTTGTGGATTGTGGTTAATGTCTATATCTTTCCAAGTGTTTTAGTTGAAGCTATATTGGCAAAGTGGGAAATGTTTTCAACTTGTTTAGAAGAGATTAGACTACATTTTTCACTGGCAAGACTTATAATAGCGGGTGATTTAAATGCAACGCTTGGAGGTTTGTCCTGGAAAAATGAAGATTTTACCCTCATTAATGACATCTATGGCATTAAACCCTTTTTATAAAGATCAAAGAACGAATAAGGCTGGGCTAAGTTTACAGAACCTAATGATTACTCTAAACCTTAGAAGCCTAAATGGTTTTTTTCCAACTGATTTTTCCAGTGATTTCACTTATATTTCCCAGATTGGATTTAGCACTATAGATTATGTTTTGATAGACACTGCTGATTGGGCAGAGATCTTTGATTTTTCACATTATTAGGTGTCCAGAAAGTGACCACCGACCGTTGTGGGTGTTGTTTAAAGCCCCAGGTGGTAAGAACCTAGTTGGGCAAAAGAGCCCTTTGGGCTTTACTGGAAGATTTGTTCCAGTAGTTGTTAATAAGAAAGTAGTTTGGGACTCGGATTTAGCACTGAGGTTCTCAAAACCGCTCTACGAAGAGGAAATGTTCGATTTTAGACATAAGGTGATTTTGACTTCTCATTCAGAAGGGGTGATCAAGTATTGCCTGCAATCATTTGATTTATTGCCAGGCATAAATTAAGTTCTTTATTATTCATAAGTTCTTTATTATTCTAAGAACAATAAAAATTGACAAGAGGTGAATCTTGGTTTGATAGAGAATGCCATGAGAAGAATAGGTTATTAAACAAAACAAGTAAGGAAGTAAAAGAAGGTTATGGGCAATCTCTGGAGGTCTATTAAGCATTAAGGAACGAATACAAACTACTCCTCTGTAATAAGAAAGCAAGTTTTGCAGAAAAACAATGGGACAAACTAAACATGGTGATTAAAAATAAAGATTCCAAGAAATTTTGGTTCTTTGTGAATAAAGGAATGAGCAAAGTTAATGTTAATATAGAGGCAAATATCTCACCAGCCCAGTAGGAGATTTATTTTGCGGCTAAGTTCTTCCTTCCTGCAGGGCTGGCCCCAGGCATGTGCCACATGTGCGGCTGCACATGGCCCCGCCCACCAGCTGGGGCCCCACACTTGCCTAGCTAGGAGGCAGGCTGCAGCCAGCTTCTACCCCAATAAGTTCTTCTGCTTCCCCTCCCTGGCTCAGGTCCCCATCCCTCACCTGCCTCTGCCTCCTAGTAGTGTAGCAGCAGCAGCAGCAGCAGCAGTGGGACACCGATGGGACTGGGAAATAAAGCGGGTTGTTTACAAACAACTCCTCCCCATGTCAGTGATCAGAAGGTTATTACCTTGTAAGGAAGGTTCTTCAAGATAGCTCCCAACATTCTTACATCTGGGTCCTGCATGCTCACCCTATTCAAATAATAGATCACGTGATGGTCTCGAGCTCCTCTAGTATAAAAAGCACTCTCCCCGTCAGAATGACGGTTCCTTCCAATCCTTTCTAGGCATATAAGAAAAAAATACCATGTGGGGCTGGAAGGGTGGGCGTTGTGAGAATGTTAGGAGCTATCTCAAAGAACCTTACTTACAAGGTAGCAACCTTCGGTTCTTCTTTGAGTGGCTCTTCACAGGCCATTTTTACATGGCTACGCCGTGTGTGTGTGTGTGTGTGTCCGTGGGCATGCTGGTGTGTGGGCGGCGCATGCACACGGCCGCACACCCATTCACCCCCCCCGCTCATCCACACCCACGGAGGAACCGCAGTTTCCCCCGGTTGCTACGTGCGTGGGGACAAGAGGGGGATGAGTGAGGATGCATGTTAGGCAGGCACATACGCACACACTCCCACTCACCATGGGCGCATGCACTGCGTCGTTCACATGGGGCTCTCCTACCCATGAACATGCAGAAATCTGTGTGTTCATGGGTGGGAGAGGCCCATGTAAAAAGGGCCTCATTCTCACAACTGTCTTACTTGGGCCACTTTTACACGGATGTCACCCACCCACGAACACCTGAAAACACCCAGCGAATGGGTGGGAGAACGTCCATGTAAAAGTCCACGAGTGGGTGGGCACGCGTGCCTGACCACCTGCCAACACCCACGGAGCAGCCGGGAGGGAGCTGGCACCCTCCACGGGTGGAGATGGGTTCAACACCCGAGCGTCCGTATAAAAGCGAAAGCACCCACACAGACCGGACTGGCGGAGCCCCACCGTGCCGCTGGCGCGGGTCACGCACGTGCCCCCATGCAGACACGCCCACAGGCACATCCACTGGACGCCCAGTCAAGAGCTCGTAAAGGAGGACGGATCCATAGCACATGCACGTGGGCTCCCACGATGGCCAGGAGGAAGGCACTCAAGAAGACCAAGGAAGCCAGCGCCGGCACAGGCTGGGTGAGCACGGGCACCCTGCCGCAGTGGGGGGGGGGGTGGTCCTCGGTCAGGCGGGGGTGCCGGTGCCCCGGACAGAAGGCCCGGGGGTGGGGGTGGTCCAGGACAGGAAGAGCCGGGGCACGAGGCAGGGAAGGGGGAGGGCCAGGACAGGAGGCACATGGGGGGGGGCGGTCCCGGCCAGGTGGTGAGGGTGTGTGTGCACCATGGCTAACCAATGCGCACGCCTCCTGGCACAGGGATGAGGGCACACAGCAACCCCGGCAGTGACCGAGGACCCCGAGCCCTGCACAACCACAGGGCTCGGCCACACGAGTAGCAGTGACAGCGAGGTGAAAGAGAAGAAAACCCCCCAACCCGGGATGGGAGGGCTGTGCCCCAGATCTGGCGCGGCGGCCGAGGGAACACAGAGAAGGCCGCAGCCCCATAAATTGTGTCCCCATCCCCCTAGGACAGTACCCCAAGAGTGGAGCACCGCACCACTGGGCCGATGGCTGAGGAGGGCCCCTGGACAGCCAAGTGAACAGAAGGGCACTCCAGGAGGGAGAAGGGAGGGGAGGCCCCAGGGGGGTGCGGACGGGAAAGGCATAACCCCAATGCAATACCCCCAATGGGATACGACCACCTCCACAGCGACCACAGCCACGGGGAGGGCCCCATGCCGCCAAGCTGGAGGGCCCCCCACACATGGGTCCCAAAAGGGGGAGCCCTGGTCCAGACAAAAGTTCAGGGACTTCATCCGCGTGTGGGGGTCCGAAAGGGTACAGCACGACCTAGTGCGCAGCTGCAAGACCAAACAAGTCTATGAAGCCATCACCCAGGAGATGCAGTGGCAGGGGTACAATAGGGATGTCATTCAGTGCATGCAGCAGGCAAAGGACTTGAGGTCTGGATATAAACATATCAAGGACAACAATCTCAAGTCTGGCTGGGCCATGCGCACAGCTGACTTCCAGGAGGAGCTGGACAAGTTCCTCTGCGTGGATGGGGACATCGTGGCCTCCCGCACACATGGCAGCATCTTCGCCAGGGGCAGGTGCCGGGTCAACACACAAACCCCCCAGCAGGCCCCACGGAGTGGGGGGGGGGAGGGTGCCCCCGGCGAGGCCAGCCAGGAAGCGGGAGTGTAGAGCCCCGTCCCACGGGGGGAGGAGGCACCCTGGGGATCCGAGCACACCACCACCACCCTCCACGCACGCCCACAAGACCCACAGGCTGCAGGGAAGGGGGATGGGCACGGAGCGAGCAGAGACCCGGGATGACCCCCAGAAGGCGGAGGAACAGGATCCAGGTACGGCCGGCTCACCGGGCCCCGGGGGGGGAGAAGCGGACAGAGTTGCACCGACCGGTGCTGTGGTGCCAGTAAATGCTAACAGGATACCACTACCATTGCAGCCCAAGGTAACCTGGAGGTCCAGGAGGTGGAGGTTGTGGAGGATGAGGTGGATGAGGCGGGGCCGGTGACACCCCCACTACCGGGTGAGGGGTCCTGCCAGGGCAGGGCACACTGTCCCGGGGGCCACGGGGGGCATGATGTGGGGACGAGCGGAGAGACAGGAGGGTGAGCGGGGGACCTGGTGGGGCCAGTCAGCACGCCCTGGCGCCCTGACTGGGCCCGGGCAGAGGGGGCAGGAGGGAGTGGCTCCCAAGGAACAAAGGGTAGACACGAGCCCCACCGACAGGCTGGTGTGGCCGGGGGGCCATCCCACAAAGGAGCAGGGCAGGGGGGTCCCATAGGGGAGGGAATCGCGGTGCCGCCACCATAGGGAGGCCGCCCCTGAGATACAAGGGGCACCGTAGTAGGGGGCAGGGGTGTGCACCGGGCAGCAGTACTAACATGGCATGCAACATCTCATTTACAGATTGGCGACCCGGTCGAGGGAGGGGTGCAGCAGCTGGCAGTGTGGAGAGGAACTGGGAGAACCGGTGGCAGAGGGAGGACCTCAGCAGGGAGCTGCTGGAGGTATCGCGGAGGTTAGCCAGGAGCTCGCGCTCACCAGGGAGCTCATCAGGGGGGAGGGGGAAAGGGACCTGGAGATCCTGGTGACTACGATGGCCCGGT
The DNA here is from genome assembly GCA_003113815.1 of Sphenodon punctatus. Lineage (NCBI taxonomy): Eukaryota > Metazoa > Chordata > Lepidosauria > Sphenodontia > Sphenodontidae > Sphenodon > Sphenodon punctatus. Next base: position 492,657 of record QEPC01014770.1, on the reverse strand, counting down.
CCCACACCGAGCACCTCTGGGAGAGGCGCCAGGCTGCCGCCCTCCAACGTGAGCAGCGGTGCGCCGGTGACAGGCTGGAGGGTCAGGCCGAGACCTTATGGGGGAGGCGATGGAGGTCCTGAGGTGGGACCCCCAGCGGGACAGGGCCCGCCATGCCACGGATGGAGGGTTGGCAGCCAACCACCACCAAAGCGCACACCCACCAGTGCTGGTGCCCCCCCTGTGCACCTCGGCCACCTGTGGTTCCCCCAGCAGCATCCCTTCCCAGGTTCGGTCCATGGGCTCCCCCTCCCACAATTAGGGCGAGGTGAGCCGCCAGTGGGGCTGCCCATGCAGCTCGCACCCCTCCCAGTCCCCCCAGCTACACGCACAACCCCCCCAACCATGAAATGACACTCCCACCCCTGGACCAGGCATCCCTGCATAACCAACCGCCCATGGCTTCTGGCCCACTCCCGGGGGGGCGGGGAGGGACCCGACAGGGAGGAGGGGAAATAAGAACGGACAGGGCCCCTGAGGGGACGCAAAGGTACCACCCACACCTAGCACACCCTCAACACGAGATGGGGAGCCACTGACACTGGTCACAGCAGGGGTAACAGCACAGCAAGGCAGCACCTAACAGAGCACAGTCCAGAATACCATGGTTGGGTCAGTACAAGTGAGAGGCTCGCCAGCGGTCGGCCCCCAGGGACCACACGGCACACACAGGGGACCGTGTCCGGGGGTGGGAAAGGTATATGTGCACTCGAGGAATGCTTACCCCATGCCCCTTTCACCTTGCAGGGACCAGCAGTGGAGATCGGTGTGACAGAGCCCATGGAAGACAGGGAGTCCGGGCCATCCAGCCGGCGGTCCCTGAGATCGACTGCAACGAGAGCTTGACGGCCTGCGAGGCCCGGTGGTGCTGCAAAGAGGGGGCGTGGGCGCCCCAGACGTTGACCGCCCCATCCAACTGTACATAAACCCTCAATAAATCTGTTTACCTGCACCCTCAGTCTCACGTTCTATGTCCAGGTATGGGTGGGCAGGGGGGTGCAGGGGGGCCCTCCCACCCCGAGCTCGTCCCAGTCACTGCAACCCTCCATCTCCCGCCTGCTGAGTCTCTAGGGCGGGCCCCTCTGCTGCCATGGCTGGTCGTTGTGCAGAGCCCTCAGGCGGGGATGGAGATGGGGAGTGGTGATCACCCTGTTCGGACATCCTGTTGGGGGCCCTTTGGCTGAGTCCTGACGTCCAGCTGTTGGTGGGCGACCCCCTGTTGGTGGTGGCTGAGTTCTGGCTCCTGCCGCGGTACATGTGGGCGATGGGGCATCAGGTCGGGGCCCCTGCATGCCGGGGGCATGCCCAGGAGCTTGACTTCACCCTACTGCGGCTACCACCTTGGGGGCACCCTCCCGCCGTTGTCGTTCCATGGACTGCTGAGGAGGTGACAGACGCTCGTCAGCGACCCAGGTACAGACTCACCTTGCTGTCCGGGGGTCCCCCAGTGGCTGGATTGTACACCGGTGCTCTCCTGCGTGCCTGCGGCATCCCGCGCTCGCCCTCCGATGTGGGTGCCCTCCTGTGGCACATGGGCTTGCTGTGCCCCGATGCTGGTGGTCCACTCCTGACTGGGGACCCTACCGCTGCAGAGCTTGCTGCCCTTCGATCGGTGAGGGACCTTCCAGCTGTGCGGGATGCACCTGTCACTGCGGATCAGCTCCTTCCTCGCTTTCTTGTGGATGCTCATACGCACTCTGGGGCTTCCGACGGGGCCTGTCGCCTGGGAGGGTCTCACGCAGGGGACCCCATCACGGGAGTGCTCTCCAGACCTTCTGTGAGCTGCACCGGGCTGCCGCCCGCTCCCTGCTGCTCGTGATTGTGCATTGACTGGCCCCACCCCCGTGCAGCCGCGGGGCCTCTGCGCTGTCATCTGCTTCCCCACTGCCGGCCTCGTCATTTGCTGGACCCTGTCGCCTCCTCCGGGTGCCCGCGGCTCTGTCCCACTGGGGCTTCCCTTGCAGCCTCGGGTGCTGCGCGTTCACCTGTGCCCTGTTGTTGTGGTGCCTGTTCCGGGCTGTGTTCCCCCCCCCCCGCACTGCATGTCTTTGCTTGGGGGATCCCTTTCCCCCATCACTAATAAAGAGCTGTTGTGCGTTGCTGTCCTGCCTTGCTTCTCTGCCTGCATTGCCACCTGGGCTCCCCATCCCCTTGGTGGCCCCCTGCCCCTTTCTGTGTGGTTGTGTGCTGGGGCGTGCTTGGTGTGTACTGGTGGGCCCCGGGCCTGTGGTGTGGGCATTGGTGGTGTGGTGTCTGTTCCCCGGGTGGTCTCCCCACTGGGCGCTTGTNTGGTGTGGTGTCTGTTCCCCGGGTGGTCTCCCCACTGGGCGCTTGTGACTGGCCAGGCACTAGCGGTGGTATTGGTGTTGGGTGGTCCGGCAGGCTGCCCCACCCCTCCACTGTCACGTCCTGTTGGTGCTGTCTGACTACGGTGGTGGCAATGGATGGGCAGCAGCACCCGGGGTGCTGGGCGGTAGAGCGTTAGTATGGGGCGTGTTGGCGCTGGCCTTTGGCCCTCCGATCCCCCTGGTGCAGGGCGCCCTCCTGGGTGCTGTCCGTCGCCGTGTGCGGTATGGTCCTGTGGTGCTGCTGCCCCAGGCCCATCCATGGCCCCTTGGTGCCGCTCTTCCCTATCAGCCTGTCCCTTCTGTTCTTCAGCCACCATTGTCATCCTGCTGGTGATCCTATGCTGGGGTGCTAGCCCTGCAGCTGGAGCGGGTGGCAAGGGACCTGCAGGTGGCCGGGCGGTACTACGATCCTATTCGTGAGTGTGCTGCCGGCATGCTGGGCCCTGTCCCCCCGTGGGGGGTGCTGCTCCTTGGGGCTCGGGGTCTTCTCTGATGGCTGTCTCCTCTCTCTCTGTCCCATTTAGTGCAAGCCATGATCGAGGAGCGCACCTGGGAGCAGGGGGCCGTGTTGGAGCTCCTCCTGCATGTCCTCGACCTGCTGGTCCGGCTCGACCACACGCAGGTTGCACGCTGCTGGCAGGCGTGGGGTTGCTGGTCCTACTGACCGGGTGTTGTCCCGGCCCTGCCAGCGCTGCCCCACCTTCCGTTGCACCGTCCCCCGGCTCTGCCCTGTTGATGTCCCCAGTTTCAGTTCCCCGTTGTTCTTATTCAAGTTGTTTGTGTTCCTTCCCCGAGTGTGTGTGTTGTGCTTTGTGTTGACCTCTCCCCTTGTCTGGGCGCCTCTGGGAGGTGTTGCGGGGTTCCCTGGGTGATGTGGGTGCTTCTCTCCCCCTTGCCCCCTGTGGCCCGTGTGCCCATCCCTGTGTGCTCCTGCTGGCTACTATGTGTAGGTGCTTGGCCTGGGGGGGTGGGCTCTGTGGCGCCAGGCTGTCTGGGAACTGTGGCGGGGTTGGAAGGGGACGGCTCCTTTGTAGCGGCTGTCATCTCTGCTCTCTCCTGCCCCGCCCATGTGGGTCCTGGCAGCTCGGGGGCGGGGCCGCATTGCGTGGCTTCATTTGCCCAGTGTCGGCCATGTTGTGCCACTGCTGTGCTGGGCGGGGCTTCCCCGGCATTTCTGGTCTCGGCTATCGGTGTACTTGCGCGAGTTTCTGCTGGGTGCTCCCCTGGATGGCTGTTTGGTCACTGGGTGTTTGCCGGCCTCGCCCTTTCCCTTCTCACTACCCTCCGCGATGGTGTCTGTGTACGTGTCTCCATGTTCGGCGGTGTGAGGTGTTCGATGGGTGTGCTCTCCGTCCATGTAAAAACGGCCTTAGGCAGGAATTTAGGATGTAAAGCAATATCTATTATTTCTTGGAAAATCTGCAAATATGGTTCTGAGATTATTATGGCTGCTATTTCATTAGCTTTTCTTAATGAAGTTATTGCTAACCTGCACCCCATAACCAGTTCATTTGCGACCCCCATATAATCAATTCACGCTGCCGCGAGGGCACAAATTAAATAGTTATGGGTGGGGGCAGCGTGAATTGATTATATGGGGGTGGGGACGCAAGTGAACTGGTTATAGGGTGAGGGCAGTGTGAATTGATTATGGGGGCACAACTGAACTGGTTATATATATATAGATGTCTCTTTTCATGGCATGTGCTTAATAGCCTAGCTGCATTTTGGGTGTCTTGTGTGTTTGATAGCAGCACCTCCGGACTAGTCACATCATGTGCGTGCACAAGGCACAGGCAGCACCAGCAGCAAGAAGCAACAGGCCCTGGAGGCCAGGCTGGCTAAGCTCCCGCCCCCTCCCCCCCCAGTCAGGCAGTGGACACAGTCAGTCTCTCTGTGCCTACCTCACTGCATGCCTGGCTGCCCCTGTAGTGGAACCACTCCTGGAGTGGTGGTAGACACTCGGCTGGGGAGGGAAAGCATTGGGAGGCCATGCTTTTGTATGGCCGCTCGGAGGGGTGGAGAATGGGAATCCTTCCTGTCCAGAGGGAGTAAATTTTATGTACATTTATTTTATTATTATTTTATTTTATTTTTTTTAAATTATGCTGCCCCCTCCTGCCTCAGACATCTCGGGGTGACTCACAACATATTAAAAACATTTTAAAACATTAAGTAGTCATTCAATTAAAAAACAATATAAAACCCCATCCCCCCCACCCTACCCTAAACCAACCTACCCACTCCCTCGGGAAAGGCCTGGCGGAACAGTCAGGTCTTACATTGTCTGTAGAAAGAGGGGAGGCTGGCAGCCAAGCGGCTCTCCGACAGGAGGGAATTCCATAGCTGCGGTGCAGCCACGGAGAACGTCCTCCTCATAGGGTAATTTTAGACGTTATGAGACCACAGTGAATCCCCTGCGGTGGCCGTTTGTCCCGTAACATCTATTTGCTCCCCGCCAGATGTTCACCACAGTGAACCACTGGCGGGAATCAAATTGACCACGATTCTGGACCTCTGACCGCCCGGAGATCCAGAATGGTGGTGGGATTGGGCCCCAATTGCGATCACGGTGGCCATGATCCAGGATCGGCCGAAAGTAATGTCTGTTACCTTCAACCGGCCTGCATCATGGTCCTGACCACGTGACGGGATTGGACGCAGTGGCTGGATTGGCTGCTGTGCCCGCCCGTCTCCCGGAGGGTGGGCGGATGGGGGAGCACCGGTGGGGGGAGGGGGCGGGACTGTGCGGCTGCACGTCGAAACGGAGTTCTAAATCAGTTTCTTTTATCCAGGTAAATGCTGATTTAACAACTCATCTATCCAGCTCATCTGCTTGAAGCATACATAAAGCCAATGGATTTCTCACTTAATTTATCTAAAGCAAAAAGAGTAAATGCATGTACAGTAAAAGAAGAAGCAGTGGAAAAGAACAGAAATGTAAGGCACAAGGAAAGCAGCAGATCCATACTGTTGCACACAAACTCTTTTGTAGAGAAGTGTCCACACAAAGAGAAAAACCATTTGAAACATAACCATGTTCCATTGGAATAAAAATGACAAATTTTCAAAATTATTGGGGGGGGGGGGGAAACCAAGAATGAAAGACAATTAATATCATCCTCTTCCAGTATAATAGTTTAGAGAGAGATTGGAAAATCCTTATTTTGGCACTTAAAAACATAGACCAATTTTCAAAGAGGGCTGAAAACCTAAAATTTCCACTAAGTTCAGTAAGTCTATTTAAGAAGGTAATTAAGGTATGTAGCTAGGAAATTTAGGCCTAAATTTAGTAAGTCCATTTCAGCTGAAAGACTGAACCCATTTTTTCTGAAAGGTCAGTTTTTGGTGCCACTATTTCTGTACTGAAAGATGTTTATTAAACATGTTCTTTCTTATCTATTTGTTGGCCGTATGCCCAGAAAACTCTGTTTTCTTGGTTCCTATGTTTATCCGCGTGGTGTAGTTTATCCGCGTGGTGCAACGTGTGGCCGCACGGCCCCGCCTCCTCCATGCTCCCTCGCCGCTCGCCCTCTGGGGAGGCGGGCGGGCGGCGAGGCCAATGCCGCCGCAGCGTCTGGCCGAATTCACCACAGCCCAGAATCCCGCAGGGGAGTCCGGGCCGTGATAGCCGACCAGACGTTACTTTTTATTGATGCCCACCTGGAATCACTTTCACCACGCTTCCGGGGATCCTTGTGCCGGGAGACCGGGAAGCATGGTTGAAATTGACCCCATGTGGGTATTCAGTGTGGCGAACATCTGGCGGCCGCCGAACAGACGTGCAGGGCACAGTGACCATAGGTGGGTATTCACTGTGGTTCACTGTGATCTCGTCACGTCTGAAAATACCCTCAGTTACGGGAATCAAGTAATGTCTATTTTATTACTTTGTAAAGTGCCAGGTACACTGCTGGCGCTATATAAATGTTTGTTAATAATAATAATAATAATAATAATAATAATAATAGAACAGTTCAAAAAACACAACACACAGTAAAACAATAGATAATACAATCCCCTGAAGGTCCTCCCAATCTCCCACAAGAGTCAACCAACCAGTATACAATTTCATTCTTAGCTCTGAGACCCCCCAGAATTTTGGCACTTGTACCCCGAAAACAAAAGAAATTTTCCCTCATTAGAAAAGCCTGTAGAAGAAACTTTGCTACCCTAGCTGAAATCTCTGGGGTAACGTCTCCAAGCAAGTATTTTTCTAATTCAAATGTTGTTCTGTCTGGGAGCTTTTTAAAATATTTTGCTAACCAGAGTTCCCTTAAAGAGTCATAGTCTGCAGCTGATCAAAATATGCCCAACCGATTCAACTTCGGAGTTGTCAAAGGGACAAAGTGTTTGGCCAAAAGGGATAGCAGCAAAGCGACCCTCCGGCACCCTTGTTGGAAGAGTGCTTAACCTAGCTGCGAAAAAAAGACATCTTTCCCTGAAAGAAGACAGCAAACCCAAATAGGAGGCCAAGGTCCCCTTTGGGGGGGGGGGGGAGCAAGACAGAAGTAGTTGTTTAACGAATGGAAATCTGTCACAAAGGCTATTTCTCCCTGCCTGTCTAAATCCTCCAGACGCAAAAGTATCTCAGCCTTAGCAGCTTCAAAAGGTTTATTCAAAAAATAAAGGGGTGAAAATCCTATATGGCTTAAAATATCAAGCACACTCTTTCGCCAGGGACTCAAGAAATTATCCTGATGGAAATAATTCATCAAGGATACCTGAAGAGCATTCTCCGTCCTTAGCCATAACACCAGAGCTTGTTTCCGCGCTAAACATTGCAAAGAAAATTGACCCAATTCGAGTCTCAGGACAGCCGTAGGAATAGAATTTATTGCCTTCAATAAGGTTCGAAAAAATGTGGCCTGTACTGGCTCCAGCTTATCTTCCAGGGGGAGGGCCCACACAGCCGCCCCATACGGTAGTTGGGCCACCACCTTGGAGTTGAAGACTCTAACAGCTGGGCCAACAACCCCCCTTTTAGAAGAGTAAAAAAAACATAGAATAGCTGCTGAGGGACCCTTTGCTCTTTGTAAGGCGTACTTTAAATGATAGTTCTACCTCCCTTTCGAAGAGAAAATCACTCCCAGATATTTGTACCAGCTCACCTGTTCAATAGAATGATCCTTAATATGCCAAAGGAATTTGACCTGAGCCCTTGAAAAAACAACAACTTTGGATTTGTTATAGTTTATAAGTAGATGACTTAAATCACAATAGACAGCCAGAGCTGCCAGCTGTCTTTTAAGGCCCACACGGGTCTGTGACAGCAACACAGCATTATCAGCGTATAGCATGCAGCCTATATGATTAGACACCAATTTAGGGGGATGAAATTCGTGAGAGGTCAGAGTAGGGATAACTTCATTAATGAAAATATTAAACAAGGATGGGGCCAACAAACATCCTTGTCTTACCCCAGAAGTAAAAACTATATCATTAGTGAGAGATCCCATCTCATTATATCCAATAGCCAACGTAGAATTGGCATATAATAAGGCTTTAATCAAAAAAAGCAGACGATACTCAATATGGAGTGCTTCCAATTTCCTCCAAAGAATTTCCCGGTCAATAAGGTCAAAAGCTGATCGAAGATCAATAAATGCCACAAACAATTGATGGTTTACTTTGGTATACTTGCTAATAAGGTGATACAGAATTAGACAATGGTCAGTAGTCGAGTGGCCAGGTAGAAAGCCAGCCTGCTCCGGTCGTAAGATTTTCTGCTCAGTCATCCAACCATTCAAATGTAACAACAAATACTTGGCATATAGTTTGCCAATAACGGACAGCAAGCTAATGGGGCGATAATTTTCTGGCTTTCCTCTATCACCCCTTTTATATATTGGGATTACAATAGCCCTGTCCCAATCCGTTGGAACTATTCCTGTCTTATTAATAGTACTGAAGAGGGCTACCAAAATAGGGATCCACCAGTCCCTGAATCTCTTAATAAATTCCAGAGTAATGAGGTCATATCCAGGCACTTTCCTGCTTCTACAGGAATCAATCAGATCCAACATTTCCTGTGCAGTGATAGGAGGCCATTCCACCTCACCCCGGGGCATGGCCCTCTCCACTGGAGTCCTGTTGGAACACGGGAGAAAAGGGTCCCGTAATAATTTTCCCAGGTCGTAGCTGGTATAGGGAAAACCCTCGATCTTACTTCCCCCCGGATAAAACTGTTTATGATCTTCCAGAAAGTCTCTGAATCCCTGGAGTCTGCTGCCCCAATAAGTCTATCCCATCTGTTCTTCAAAAAAACCCTTCTCTTACCCTTAAGGGGTTGTTTATATCGGAGTTTAGCTTCAAAGAAACCCTGAGGTACTTCTAAGAGTCCCTGCTCCCAAGCTTTCCTGCCCATATTCTGGAGTTCCTTCTTTAGATTATAACAGTCTGCATCATACCAGGAATGAGAGCTAAAGACCTGGCCATCAGCAGGAGCTATCTGCGTCCTCCCCTCTAGGGCAGGATGCAGAAGTAACATAGAGATACAAACACCTCTACCATGGCTGCATCATTCTCTAGGGCGGAAGCCCTGTTAAAAAGCTCCTGACACCGACCTGAGTTAAGAAGAGCATCCAGACTTTGTACCAGATCCTCATTCCAGGGTTTCCTTTTATATATTCTATAGGAACTAACTGGGGCAATCGGAGACACAGGTAAGGTATAGGACATCCACCTTCGGTTAAGCCTAATTTTCAGCGACAAAGATAAGTGATCACAGTTAACCATGAAGTTTACCAAGAAATCCTGAATATACGGAAGAGCATTACATGTCACCGTTAGGTAATCTGTAACGGTCCTCCCTTGGTGTCCGATAAAGGTAAAAGAACCTTCAAGATCATTTGGAAAGGATCCATTTAGAAGCTGCAAATTTAGACTTGATAACATCTTAGCCAGACTGATACCATTTTCATTAATCCAAGTATCCTGGGATAATCTTGTTCTATATGTAAAAGAGGGGGTACAATAGGGTTTAAGGACCTCATCACATGATCCCAAACGGGCATGGAAATCGCCGGTCATAAACAACATGGCTGAAGGGTAGTCCAATAAGAGCTACTCAATAAACCCTTCAAGTTTCATCCAGAATTTCACATTAAAATGATTTATTTATTTCCAACATTTATATCCTGCCTCTCCTGCCTAATCAGCTTGAGGCAGTTTACAAAAATTAAAATATTTTAAAATATACATAAAAGGGAGGCATAAAAGAAAATAAAAACCCATCGAAGAGTAACCCCAGACTCTGGACCTGAGGGACCACCAGGGATGAACCCTATCAATGATGCGGAACGTCACACCCACCGCCCTCCCCACCAACATCACCTCCGTCTTGTCAGGATTTAACAGATACTGTGACCCAAATCATGCACGACTTCAATTAGAAGTACCTTGTTCTGTTCAAAATAGTTTCATGTAAATAATGAACATGGAGACTTATAAGTAGCTTGATGCGATAGTAGTTACTCACATTGAACAAACTACTGGCAAGTTTTTTTTGTTCCTCCTTTCTCTCTCTCAATTCAGTTTCGAGATCCAATATTTTTAACTGAAGCGCTTGTTCTTTAGATGACATTTTCCCCACCTCCTCAGACACCTGTAATGAAAATGTCAGAACTGAAAGTTATGCTGTTTTATCCAAACATTCATTTAGGGCATATTCTGCTTCCTTATTCACATCAACACTAGTCACTGCCACCAACGTGAGTCCTAGAGAATGGGTGAAAACAGACATGACGCTAACCACCCTTGGTGGTTATTTATGCATGTTGCAAGGCTATATTGGCAGTGGCGGCTGCCCCCCCAGGGCGTTTGGGGCACTGACCCCCCAAGCGCCAAGGACCTGCCAGCGCCGCCGTTTGTTTTTAAAAATTTTTTAAAAACGCACTGCTGCCACTTCCCACAGCGCTGCAGCAGCCTCTGCCTTTGCTTCAGAGTGGAGGCTGCTGCAGCGCTGTCAGTTTCAGTGAAGCAAAGGCAGAGGCTGTTGCGGCGCTGTTTCAGTTCACTTACTTGACTTCCGGGATCCACTCCTGAGGAGTGGGTCCCAGAAGGCTCAAAAAAGCTAAGCCCAACCGCGTTTTCCAATGGAAAATGCGATTTGGGTGGCTGAGCTCCTCCGTCTACACAGCACATATAGGACGTGCTGTGGAGGGAGGAGCTAGGGGCTTCCATTGCGCTCAATGGGTGCAAGGAAAGCTCTCACCAGCGCGCTTGTTGAAAGCGCCCTGGTGAGATGCCTTGGGCCGGGCGCATGAAGTAGGGAGCAGCACGCATGCGCACTGGTCCCTGCCTCACATGCTGAAGAAAGAACATGGCTGCTGGCGGCGCGCTGCCGGTGGCTCTCCAACTGCCTGCCACCAGGCCAGACGCTTCCTTGCCGCTCCCCTCCAATCTGCCGCTCAGAGCGGCCAGGGGGAATCGGCAAGGCAGGGAGTCAGGGAACGTGTGGTGTTTAAAATTTTTTTTTTTTTAAATTGCCCGTGTGAGTCCTGCCTCCGCAGAGGAGAGCAGCACACGCGGGCAATTTAAAATAAAAAAAAACTAAGTCCCCCCCCCCCCCCCCCCC
>QEPC01014770.1:445953-481360 GCA_003113815.1 Sphenodon punctatus | reverse complement strand
CCCCCTGCATCCTCCTCCCCCTAGGCTGTTGATCTTAGGAAGTTAGGTGTCTTCACAATGCTGGAAATTTTGTGCTTTTGGGTTTATACTTTATTTATTTTAAGCTTGATGTGCATGTAGACTGTGTTTTCTGATGTTAACCCTGGGAACTCATTGCTGCTGTGTTTTGCCAGTGTTTTGGGTTTATACATTATTTATTTTAAGCTTGATGTGGATGCAGACTGTGTTTTCTTCCATCCGATGTGAACCCTGGGAACTCCTTGCTGCTGGGTTATGCCATGCCACTGGCCTACCATCCACCTGGCTCCGCCTACCAAAGGTAACTGACTAGAAGGGTGAACCAACTCTGCCCACCTGAACTACTGAGAAATTGTAAAGCCGTAAAAATTATAGCTACGGCTGGGAACAAGAGTTCCTTCCCTTGAACCACCACAAAGTTGACCTCACTCTGGGTGGGGACTGACCAGCCAGGAGGATCCCCTGCAGAAGGAAAATTCAGCGGTAAGTACCCAATTTTCCTTTCTCCCGGGGGATCCTCCTGGCCGTCCAGTCTGGACAGTAGGGACGTACCAAAGCAGTATGCTAACCCCCAATCAAGGGAGGGAAAAGCTAACTTAATGGAGGGAGGTCATGATAGGTGACTGTGGTCCCCGGACGTGCGAGCCTACGTCCTAGAGGACCGCCTGCAGTACCTGTCTTCCAAAGGCTGCATCTGCTGAATCCTGCAAGGGAATCTTATAATGAGTGGTGAACGAATGAACTGATGACCAAGTCGCAGCCCTACAAATTGCCGCATAAGAGGCTGCGTTTCTGAAAGCCTGCTGGCAGCGTCCCTTAGAGAATGTGCAAAGAGACCCAAAGGGGGGAGCTTTCCCTCCGCCCTGTAGGCTTCGGAAATGCACAGGGTCATCCACTTCGCTATCAAGGACTTGGAAGCCTTTAATCCCTTTCTCTTGGGGTTGTATGATACGAACAAGGCTGAAGAGCGTCTAAAGAGCCTAGTCCTATCCAAGTAAACCTTAAGAGCCCTTCTCACGTCCAGAGCGTGCCACTGACGTTCTAGTGGGTGAGAAGGGTTCGGACAAAAAGAGGGCAAATAGATCTCTTGTTCCCTATGAAACCTGGAATCCACCTTGGGACTGAAGGCCGGATTCAATCTAAGGGTCACCGAAGATTCCTTAAAGGAACAGAGAGTGGGCTCTATCTATGGAGAGGGCTTCTAGTTCTGATACCCTCCTGGCCGACGTAATTCCCATTAAAAATGCTACTTTAAGGGAAAGGTAGTACATGGATATCTCCCTGAGAGGCTCGAAAGGAATCTTAGTGAGAGCTCTCAGGACAAGGTTCAGGTTCCAAGAAGGGAATCTGTGAATCACCGGAGGGGACAAGAGTCTAGCGGCCCTAAGGAAACGTTTCACATGAGGGTGCCCCGAGATCCTTCGACCTCTTAGAGTGGCCAGGACGCTATTAATGGCTGCTAATTGCCTTTGTAAGGTACTAGGCTTCAGCCCCCTATCTAGACCCCCTTGCAAGAACTCTAGAACTATGCTGATGGAGGCTCTTTCTGGGCCCTGGTTTCGCACCATCTCACAAAGGTCGCCCACGTGCTTTGATAGATTCGCCTCGTTGCAGGCTTCCTGGACTGTAATAAGGTATTCAAAACCCTTGGGGAGTATCCTAGGCTCCTCAAGGCCCTCCTTTCAAGTTCCAGGCTGTTAACTTGAGCGTTCCTGGGTTCTCGTGTACGATCGGCCCCTGGGTTAGTAGGTCCGATCTCGGTGGAAGCTTGAATGGAAGATCCTGACTGAGCTCTTGTAGATCTGCAAACCATGGCCTCTGGGGCCAGTACGGCGCTACTAATATCACTCTCGCCCATTCTTTTCTGACTTTGGAGATTGTCCTCTGAATGAGAGGTACTGGCGGAAACGCGAACAGGAGCTCCTGCGGCCATGAGCAATTTAGTGCGTCGAAGCCTATTGCTCTGTTGTCCGGGTGTCGTGATATGAGCCTCTCCGTCTTCGCGTTCTCTAAGGATGCAAACAGGTCTATGGACGGAGACCCGAACCGTTCTGTTATGGCCCGGAAGGTCGAGTGGTGTAGGGCCCACTCTCCTTGGTCAATCTGAACCCGGCTGAGCCAGTCGGCCTGAGTGTTGGAGACCCCCCTGATGTGAAGTGCCCTGATAGACCTCAGGTTGCTCTCCGTCCACCGGATGAGAATGGTGGCTAACTGGTGAAGAGCCTCGGACCTCGAGCCCCCCTGGTGGTTTATATAGACCTTCGCTACTGTGTTGTCAGTATAGATTAACACGTCCTTCCCCCTCAGGAATGGTGCCAGCTGTTTCAGAGCCAGGTAAATCGCCCTCAACTCCAACCAATTGATATGGTGAGTCTTCTCCCAAGGTTGCCACTTGCCCTGAGCCGAGTGGCCCTGTGTGTGTGCACCCCAACCTCGTAGACTTGCGTCTGTGGTTAGAGTTGTTCTCTCCGGATCGGAGAGGGGCATTCCTGGGGAGAATCTGTCCTGGTGCGTCCACCACATTAAGGACTTCTTGAGGAGTGGTGTCACCTGGATTGACAGGTTCTGTCCTTGAGTCAGAGCATCCTGCCACGGACGAAGGAACCGTTGAAGGGGTCTGGAGTGAAGTCTTGCCCACTGAACGATACCTAGGCAGGAGGTCATGGCTCCTAGTAGGCTTGCTAGTGTCTTTAGTCTGGATCTGGGCTTCTCCACTATCTGCTGGATGAGACTCAGTAGCTTCAGACGACGTGGTTCGGAGAGGAATAGCCTGCTCTGCTTGGTGTCCAGGACAACTCCTAGGTTTTCCAGGATCTGTGAGGGAGTGAGATGACTCTTCTTGCGATTGATGACAAACCCGTGGTCTTGCAGACACTCTATGACGCGGTGGATGTCTCTGCGTGCCTGACTGTAGGATGGCGATCTGACCAGGATGTCGTCCAAATAAGGGTGGATCTTTACTCCCTTCATCCTCAGAATCGCTACCAGAGCGACCAGCACCTTCATGAAGGTTCTCGGCGAGGTTGCTAGGCTGAAAGGTAGCGCCCTGTACTGCCAGTGCTGTCGTGCATAACAGAAGTGGAGCCACTGGCGGTGGGTCTGGTAGATCGGGACATGAAGATAGGCCTCCTTCAGGTCGAGTGCCGTCAGTCATTCGTCCTGTACGATCACTGTTTGGATCGACTGAAGGGTTTCCATCCTGAATCTCTGAAATTTGAGCGCTCGATTCAGTCTCTTTAAATCTAGGATCGCCCTCCATTCATCTAGTTTCTTTGGGACTAGGAAAATGGTGGAATAGAGTCCTTGTCCTTGTTCGTGAAGAGGAACCTCCTCTATTGCCCCGATGGTACGGAGTCTGGCGATTTCCGCTCGTAAGGCTTGTTGTTTGACCAGATCCCTGGGAACGGCTGATGAGCAGAAGTATTGCGGCGGGGGGATTGTTTGAGCTCTATTACGTACCCCCTTCAGATCGTCTGGAGGACCCATATATCTGTGGTGCTGTTTGCCCATTTTGAAGCGAACAGCTGAAGTCTGCCCCCTAGATTGAGCTGATCGGCTGTGGCCGTGGCCAGTCAGGCATCCTGCTTAGGTCTTCCTGCTCCCTGTCGCTGCTTGTTTCTATTGTCGGCGCCCCGTTGCTTCTGCCATCTAGGCTTGTATCACTGCTGACTCCCCCTGTGGGGAAAAAAGGGTCACCTGGTGCTCCCTCCTTGGCTGTAGGGTGCATTGTTGGGACAAAAATTCCGCTTGGGGACCCTCACACTCTGTAAGGTGTGCTTCTTTGTCTTGTCTGCCTCGTCCGTCAGAACCTTATCAAGTCATACGCCGAACAGCTTACGCCCCTGGAACGGATCGCCTACCAGAGCATTTTTCGTGGTGTTGTCCCCTCTCCACGACCTCAGCCATAGGCGACGCCTGGCCGCTACGTTGGAGGTGGCCGCTTTTGCGGCCCAGCGTAGCATGTCGGTGGACGCATCGGCCATGAAGGAGTAAGCTAGCTGAATCCTCGTGGAGAGTACTCTGGTCATTTTGTCTGAAATGCCCGGCTCTGAAGCTCTTTTGATCCACACCATCAATGCTCTGGAGAAGTAAGACGAAACAGTGGCCATCTTCATAACTGCTGAGATCTCGTCGAAGTTTCTCTGAAGGCTGCAATCTATTGCCTTGTCCATCGGGTCCCTGGGGAAGCAGTCCCCTTCTGTTGGGAAAACGGAGCTTCTAGCCAGAGATGCTACTGAAGCATCCACCTTTGGGGTTGACAAAAAGGCGTTCTTTTTTCTGTTAAAAGAGTAAAGAGACAGCTGAGACCTGGTCATCTTGGAAGGTCTGTTGGGGTTCTGCCACTCTTTGCGGATAATTCTTTCGTAAGCCTTATTAAGCAGGAGCCCCTTGCTCTCGGAAGGTAACCCCTTGCTTCCTCCTCCTCCTCTTCCTTGGAAGAGGATGAAGCTTCCTTTTCCTTTTTTTGTTTTAAATGGAGGGCTCTGGTGAACTGGTCATAAATCAGATCACGATACTTGCATGGGAATTGTCTATCTGGGTCCAGAGAGGGTTCTAGGTCCGCCTCTTCCGTCTCCCCCTTCTCAGGCGCATCCTCCTTGCTGAGAATCTCCCCTTCTGAGGCCTCCCCCTCCTCTTCAATGATCTCTGCAGGGGAAATGTCTCCTCCCTGCCTGGGCCTATTCCCCCTTCCCAAGTCACCCTCCTCCTCTGAATCCTGGATGGAGGAAATGTCTTCCTGCTCCTCATCTGATGAGACCGGGGAATCAATGAGGTTGGGGGATCTGCGGGGCTTCTTGGCATGGGGCTGTTTGCCTTTTCCCGCCCCTCTGGACTTGCCCTTATAAGGTTTGGGAGTCCCAGTTCTTGAGGAGGATCTCTTTCTTTTCAGCTCAGAAAGAATCTCTCTGAGCATCTCCATATGCAGGTCCTGTCCTGCGGGAGGAGTTTGGGGTACACTCACTGCGAGGGGCTGTTCGGTAGAGGCCCCTGAATCAGAGGTTGTGTTCCTCTTTTTGCGCGGCATTTCTCCTCCCCGCCGGCACGAATCTGACCCGGGGGGAGGGGCGGCTGCAGAGCGCCTTGTGGGGCTCTCTAGTGCTGAGCAGGAGAGGGATGCTGCCCCTGCAAGAGCCGATGAACCAGCCCTACTGTCGCGGGCTGCGTGGCTGCCTTCTCGGTTAGAGCTGCGGGCTCCGATCAGGGAAGCCTGAGGACTCAGAGCACTTCAGTAAAGCCCAGTGGCAGCGTTGCGGGAGAGGCTGGCTGAGAAAGAAAGCCCGCCAAAAGCTCCCTGTCCCTCGGCGGAAGTCGCCTTGCGCCGCCCGGAAAGAAGGCGGGGCGCTCAGCCGCGTGCGGGATACCGGCTCTGGAAGGACTAACCCCTTGTGTCCCGGTTAGCCTCCGCTTTCAGGACTCCCCACGTTGAGCTGGCCGGGCGGGCAGAGAGGCACGCAGGTCCCGAAGGGGGAGGACTGCTGCTCACGCTCTGCTCCTGGGGAGCTGACCCCCGTCTTATCAGACCCCCCCCATCCCCATACACTGTAAGGGAAGGCTGGAGCCGGGGGGGGCTGCAGGCAGGTCCCGAAGGGGGAAGCTGCTGCGCTTGAGCCACGAGCACCCCGTTCCGAAGGGGGTATAGGGGATACTCGAGAGAGGCCCTGGGTACCCCTATACACAGGGTAGGTGAACAGGGAAGAGAATTCCTCTCCCCCTGGCATCGGACCTGATCCTTCTGCTTAAAAGAGTACCTGAAAGGAAAAAATCCCAACGGCACCTGATGAAATCTTCCAAGTAGCTTGCCTGCTTCCTAACTGCCCCGAGGCAGACATTCAACTGGGGAGCTGAGGATAGATCCCTCCTAGTAGGCTCCTCAAAGTTGGATGTCTGCCTCCTACTGGCTCCCGGCGGGATCTACCCTACTGTCCAGACTGGACGGCCAGGAGGATCCCCCGGGAGAACACCACTTCTTTAGGAATGTCCACCAGAAGTTAGTTTAAAATAATTATCTTATACACTGTCCTCATCTATGGTTTTGTTTCCTTAGGTAGTTAATGTCAGCCGTCCGTGGCGGTGTCGAGGCCGGAGGGGCCCCCCGAGGCGGGCTGGGGTCCCCCTTGGAACTCTAGAGTCCGACTGCCATGGGGAGAGCCCCAACTCCCCCCCACCAGATCATGAGGAACCCCCTATCCCAGCCACAAACCTCAGCACAGGAAAAACCCTAGCAGCAGGCACAGGAAGTGGAAAACTAGCAGAAACAATCAGCAGTAGAGCGGAGCCCGTAGCTGTGCAGCGCCCTGCAAGACTCTTGGCGCAACGAGGAAGGAAGGAGGGGCTTAAGGAATAAAAGGAAATGAGAGCCTAGCTTCCTTGCCGGTAATCAGAGTCTGAGAGGCTGGCCCCACTGCGTGAAAGCTAAGTGTGCTTTATTTGGTTGCTCTTGTGTTTGATCCCTATTTCCCATTACCCTCTTGTGTGTAGAGTATAAGTGTTTTGCCCTTGTTGTTTCCCTGTCTTTGAGTGAGTAACTGGTGAAAGCTGAGCGTGTGGAGTGTGTTGCCTCCCCTCCTCCCTGAGATCATCCCTTCCTGTGGACCGTGTAAGCCCTGCCCTTGCCCTGTACTCCCAGGACCGCTTTCCCTTTCTCCCTTTCACCCTCCACAGCACTATTCTTCCCTCTCCCCAACCAACCCTGAGTGCTTGTGCTAGGCTGTACCAACCACTTTACCAGTGGTTTGTCAAGAGCTCTGATCCTTGTGATGATAGAGGCCTGACTTCTGTGAAGTCAGTAGGCCATCATTCTATCCTGAAGGAATCTTTATCCCCATGTGCAACCCATCAGAGTCTAGGGAGCGTGTGTTTGGACTGGAACCCTACTCCTTCCCTTACCTCCCCCTTCCCACTGACAGTTAGACAGTCTCTACCCTCAGAAGGTTGATTTTGTGTTTTACATACTGTGTACATGCGTTTATGACATTAAAATTATTTGTGTGTTTATTTTCTTAAGATGCAGAATGAAATGTCTTGCTTAGCTGAAGGCAGATAGGGCGTTTTATGCTGGGTGGGTGTTTTATACTGGAAACTCTCACCCAGTGTAACACGTATTTTAAACTGTAATTTGGCAGTACACAGTGGCCACCCACTTGCCCTGCATGGCCAGGTCCAAATGGAAAATGAGTCCACCATCCAGGGTGAGCACCAGCACATGGCTGTTGTGATATCTAAGCAGGGAGAAGCAGGGAGAGGACAGGGACAACAGAAAGTGCCGTCACTGCCATACTCTCCCCACATATCCCTGTCTCCTGGTCCCAGAGAGTGATGAAAGGAGTAACAGTGGTTCCAAGAGACCAGCCACTTGTCCTGCTGTCCAGGACCAGTAACCCTTTTCCCCCTCTCCTAAGAGCTTGTTGGTAGCTGGTGAGTAGCCACTGGCTACCCACAAGCTGTTACGTGTACCCACGCCCCACACATGTTCTGGATTGCCCCATGCTGGCAATCCTGAAAATGTAGGGAGCATAGCATTTAAAAACCATTCATGAGTTGCACTGAGATGGGCTATGAAATCAAAATTCAAAACAATATAAAAAAGTCAAGTGGCCAAGTCCAAGCCTGAGATATACTACCATAACTGACGGATCAGATATAACTGGCAAAATGCGCTTCAACTCACGGCGCAGGTCCTCGACCAAGGCCACAAGCACAGTCTCAGTGTGATAACCTGGGCGAAAGCTGGACTGCGAGGGATCCAGAAAACCGATGCAGTCCAGATGTTCCTGAAGCTGCCGAGCCACTACCCATTCAATAACCTTCCCTGAAAAGGGAAGGTGAGAGACTGGCCAACAGCTGGCAGGGGAATCAGTGTCCAATGATGGTTATTTGAGCAGGTGCCGAACCACCGTCTCCTTGAGGTTATTATTATTATAAGCATTTATATAGCACCAGTGATGTACCTGGCACTTTACAAAGAATAAGATTGGTATTGATCACCCCAACCACCAGTGGCCCTAACATCTCCCGGATGGCCTTGACCAGCCAGGATGGGCACACATCTAGTTCACAAGTTGTGGCCTGAACAGCCCCAAGCACATCCCTTGCATCAGCATTTTGAGACCGATGGAAATTGATCCCACAAAACTGGACAAGCCGGAGCATCCATAACCCCAAGTTCCCCTACTACATCAACTGCCACGTCGAAATTATGGTGAATACAAATGATTTTCTCCACAAAATAGTTGACAAACATGTCAGAGCGAGCACTGGATGACTCCAGTTCCAGGTAGAAAAAGAGCCCATTTCTACCTTTTTTCTTCCTTCTTCTAAAGCAGCTTCCAATTGTCTGGTTAAAGCCTCATATTCTGCCAGCTTTTGTTTCAGCTGTGATTCAGAGCGCTGAAGACTCACTTCCTGGTTTTCTAGGTGATGAGTGAGTTCTGCATTTTGCACCTCCATTTCCTCCAGTTTTCTTCAAGCAAAACAAAACAGATACATGAACTTTTATCCTGGCCAAAAAAGCATAAAATGTAGGCTTTATTTATATGGGCTGCAGTGCGGGGGGGGACTGATGTGCGCTGCGGCAGCGTGGGTGGTGCGGGGGGACCAGTGCACACGGGTGCACACCCATCACCCCCGTATCCCCACTCGCTGAGCAATTACAGTTTTGGCAAATTGCTCCGTGAGTGGGTGATGGGTGGAGGTGCGACTCACCTGCTGCACGGGGGTCACCTACTCATGCTCACGCAGTGAAGTTGCATGGGCATGAGTGGGTGCATCTCGTATAAAAAGGCGTAAGTGGCAGTGGAAAAAAATAGCAGTTTACCTTTGAAGCTTTTCATATTTTGTCTGAATATTACAGTTTTCATCTTCCAAAGAATGGTTCCTCAAGAAACTGTTGTTGTTTTCTATCTGTAAAAACAATAATTCCAATTTATTTACTGGAGCTAAATGAAAGCTATAGTTAAATTCAATAGGCCTACATGGTGATGAAGGTAAACAAGAGTTGGCCCTGATTTGAAATAAATAAAATACATCCAAAGCCCCAGACTAAATGTAAGCTAACAACTTGTCATTACATGAACCTATAGTTCCTCAAAGCCAAGGCAAATACTATGGGTGAAAACAGACATGACGCTAACCACCCTTTAACCATTCTTGGCGGTTATTTATGCATGTTGCAGGGCTGCATAGGGCACCAATACAGCCCTGCAACATGCATAAATAACCAAGGGTGGTTAAAGGGTGGTTAGCGTCATGTCTGTTTTCACCCTAAGTTGCTCTCCATTTGGCTCCAATACCTTTTACTTGGGGTATGCAGATTTAAGTCAGCTCATAATTTGGTTCTTACACTTCAAAAATTATTTTATTTACACAGCATGTTTAAAGGACAAACATGCCAAACAGATGGCACTAGCACTTAGCACTGGCTTGAGTTCTATTCCTTTGAACAGGATTGTATCCTTTCTAAGTTATAGTGCTCTCCAGCCAGAGAACCATGTTTTTAGAAATACTAATACAATTTCCCCAAGTAATGGCTACATCATCAGGACATAGAAGGTATTTTTGAAGGTTACTGCCAAAACCTACAGGCTCAGAAATTTTACTTGAAACTGTTTATTCAAATGCAAAGGTCTTTAAAAATAGGAAACACGTCACCATTTAAATTTTGGTTCAAAACAAAAGGAGAAAAATGAAATGTAGATTAAAAAGCAGGAGGAGAACATACATTTTGGCTTCCGAAGCATATTTCAAACAGTAATATTAAACCTGCCCCCCCATCTAACTAGTTCTTATTAAGTATCTTCCTAACAGTTTTTATTTAAGCATATTTTTAACATGCAAGTTAGCTTTTAAAATGGAAAAGAGCTTTTAGACTCACCATTTATAGTCATTTTCTATTTTATTCTCTGAGCAAATACTGCATGACAATATCATGTTTTTAATAAAGTAGTAGTTTCAGTAAGTGAGAGATTCAGAGACTGAACTTAATCCATTAAAACTATACAAGAACACTTTACTGAACTTTAACAAGGCAATCATAAAAATTGACACAAATTTAACATGTCTGATATTCAGAAGGCAGAAATGGGGGGCGGGGAGGAACCATACTTATCAGAATAAAGTTTAATACTTAAAAGTACTAAAAGCAAAAAGTAATTAGTAGGAACATTCAAGTGTATACTGAAACTATAGCATCACCATTCTAAAAAGATAGACAATCAAACACCACATGCTCTACACAAGCAGCTTTTAGTCTATAGGTGACTATGCAGAAGAAAGAGGACATGGGTGCCCTCAGCTGGCAAAAGTGTTCCAAAGACTTTCTTCAACATAGTCAGGATACTTTACTTGTAAACTGCTATGCTGTAAACACCTGAACCTGCAGTTCCCTAATGGCTTTGGATTTGTCTGCATAGGTCCCTTTGTAGGACAGTAGCTTTTCCTGACACGTCTGCAGCTTCTGTTCAGCTGCTCTCTGTAAATCACGAACATGTTCTAACTCCTTCAAGCGAACCTCCATCTGGTCCCTCACCTGCATGGCAGCATAAAAACAAAGTAGATGCAAAAACATAAGGTGATTGTTATTTGAATTGCTTTGCACAGTTTAGGAAAGTAATAAATCAAGGTTCTACACCAGATACTTTTGTTTCTTCTGCCAAACCACCCCCCCCCCCAACCCCATAAAAAATGGAATTAACACGATGGACCAAATTCATTCAGCTGCTTCTATATCTTAGTTACAGTCTGTGCAAAATTAGAAATAAACTTCGTTGAAAAACAATGCAAAATTAGTCAAAAGTTCCTGAAAATTATACTCCTAAAATTTTGATTTGTTTTGTGAAATTTCATGCAGTGCAATTCTCATAGCGAGGCAGATGAAAAATTTAAAAACAGCTTCTATGACCAAGTTTTACCATGAGAATTAAAGCTAATTATTGAGAAGGTAGCAGGAGCAGGTGATTCCACCCAGAAGTTACATACAGCACTCTCCAAACCTTTTTTTAATTAGGAGATGGACAATTTGCCCAAAATAGCAAAACAGCATCAGAAACTTAAACCCCAAGACTTTCAACTCTGAATGCAAGGCTTGATTTCCAGGCAAATCTACATTTATATTTCATACTCACTACCTCTTTTAAAAAAAGGAAGATTATGCACAAGCTTCACCACAAAGGAAATTAAAAAATATATACAAATTAATAGCATGTCTTTAAGTGCCCTTAGGCACGTACTTATTATCCAAATTTTACAGTAATAAAAACTGAAACTCAGAAGAGCTACATACATACTTGGCAGCACTAAACTGCAGTGTATTATTAGATATAGCATTAGAAATTATGGGGCGGATCCTAGAACCTCCACACATATGTATGTGAATGGCACGCAGGATTTAGGATTGGCCTCATCAAAACCTGATTTCAAAATCTGGCCTTGGGCAAGTCATATTTAAAAAGATAAATAAAAATGCAAGGTATCAATAAGACCAAGCAGAAACTGGAACATAACTTGGTATCCCCGACTCAGATCAAGAACCTCCCTACCCCCACTTCTCTGCATTCTCGGATGACTCCCAATCCACAGGTATTTTCACACATGACGACTCTTTGAGTCATCACGCATTGATCCTGCCTGTGGCGAGAGCCCTCACTACGGGCAGGAATTAGACTAGCCACTGAATAAACGTGCCGGTGGCTAGATTTGGGGAGGGAGTGGGGTGAAGGATGTGCAGACGTGGGTCCTCATGACCATGCCCCCCACGCTCCTCAGCGCAGCCACACCTCCTCCCTGATGGGTGGGTGCGACGGCCTAGGAGGCCGCCACGCCCGCCAAGAACAGCTTTGGCCACTGGCCAGAGTTAGGTAGAGTGGGTCATCAGACCTGATGGCCTGCACTACCACGGTCTGGGGTTGCCTTTCCCACACTGTACGCTGGCAGGGAGCCCAGCGCATGACCCGGAGTTAGCCCTGCCACAGTCCAGGGTAAACTCTGCTCCCACCCACAGCAAACATCTGGTGGGTGGAAGCAGATGCAACACCACCATAGGTGGCCACGCCGGAGTTAGCATGGCCACCCGTGGTAGCATCGTGTTTGAAAATACCTCATACCAAAGTATAAGCTGCCTTTTAGTCAGTCTTGGGAAACCATCTCCCTCACCTTCCCCTTCAAATTTGTATAAAATTTCTTGTGGTAACTGGAAAAATAACATTAGGAAAATGTTTTGGGCACTTTTAGCTTCTTTTAATACAGTTGGTAGCTGGAAAATAAATAAAGAAGCTAAGAGCACGTGACAAACCATCTCTCTGTGGACTACCTACCATATACTTGGAAAACCACTGTTCTGTACAATTTTATTAGCTCATTGTGCGTGTACTATAAGTGGAATACTTACCTTATCTATCTCTAAACTCTTGGCTTCTGTTACCCCTTTGTTTTCATTTACGATCTTTTCGTATCTGGCGTTCAGTTCTTCTGCTTCTATTCGTAATTTTTGTACCTAGGATACATTATATTTTATTATCTCTAAATGGTACTGTCACTCTTTAAAGCTGGAAGCATTTACATCAAGTAATGAGAAAAGCCTTTGATTTCTAAGTTCTATCATTAATTGTACTCTGTCATTACCAGCTTTTGCTCATTCATTAAACCCTACCCTGCTTGCCACTGCCTCCACATCTATATAGAAACTTTGCAAACCACCCAGGCTTCTTTAGCATCCAGGGAAGCCATTTCCTATTCTAAGATATTCCTCCTACCACTCTCTTGTGTACAGGAATGTAAAACCAAATTTGACTGTAGGTTCCCATAAAAAACTAACCCTTTTCCAGAGGTGAAAACTGTGATTCCATATCACTTTGCATATGGGTGCATTCACCTGAATGCCTTTCCAGCTTCACACAACTGCCATACCTGCAGCTCCCTCTTGTCCTGCACACTTGGAACAAGACTAAGCTGCTTTCTGAAAAGGTAATCCCAATGGGCAAGTGATATAGATAGCTTCTATGTCTTTTGCACTACCACAAGACCTAGTTAATAAGATAAAGAGGTCCTAAGTATTAACGGAAGTGCTGTACTTATTTAATTAGATACAAGTATTTCTTTTCTGCAGTGAAGACTTGTGTAAAGAAATTAAATTAGCATGAACAGGAAGACACAGACTTTAATCCCAAGTTCTTATGTTTACCAGGGGAAAAAAAAGGGAAACAGACTTTGGCCGTTTTTACACGGATGCCACCCACCCATGAACACCCATTGGATCAGTGGGACAGCGTCCGTGTAAACGTTAATGGGTGGATGTGCGCACTCCTGCAACCCACCCATCAACACCCACGGAGCAGCCAGGGAGGAGCCGGCATGCTCCGTGGGTGGAGATAGGTGTTCAACACCCACCTGTCCGTTTAAATGACAAAACAAGCACACCCATGGGAAAGGTCCGCCAAAACCACCGAGACATGGCTAGAGAGGCCCCACAGGAGCCCGCAAGCAGTCACATCCACTGGGAGAGCCACCCAACGCCCACCCAGGAGCCCTTAAAGGAGAAGCTTGCGAGGACATGGTTGCGCCAGCTCCCAACATGTCAGGCAGAAAAGTCCAAGACAAAACAAGGAGCCAGCGCCACGACACATGCAGGAAGGGGCAGGTTAAGCAGAGGGACCCCGGGTGGCACACCCAGGGGAGGGGTCCGGCGACCTTTGAGACCAATGGTAGGTACACACAGATATGGGTATGGGGCAGGAGGCAGTAGGGTGACAGAAGGTGGACAGGGGCATGGCAGCATTACAGGCCACAACCCCACCCAAGAGACCGCAAGAGTCGGGCTGAGAGGACAGCGAGGAGGGGGGCCGGGAACACCACAGGACAAAGGGTGGGGACAGCACAGGGGAGGGGGGAACACGGTGGCGGAGGACAGACAGGGGATGAGGCTGTGATGGGGACAAGTGGGAAACGCAAACAGGGCTCGGGGGAGCAGGGAGGGGGCCAGCGCCACATGGTCAAGCGGACACAGAAGCAAAGGGGGAGGCTGACAACAGAGCCAGGGCCTGGGAGGGAGAGGCTGGGGGGAGATATGGCAGCGCAGCCCTGGGAGCTGGAACAGATGAACGGGGGGGCGGGCCCCATCCCCAAGTTAAACACAGGTACCCTTCCCGTTCACAAAGGAGTGGCCCGACCCAGCCAGAGGAGCAGCCACCGGGAGTGCAGAGAGGAACCAGGAGATGCAGGCCCGCAACTGGCGGAGAAGGGAGGACCTAAGGAGGGAACTGCTGGCAGAGACCAGGTGGCTGGCAGAGGCACAAAGCAGGAAGCAGGCCCTGAACAGGGAGATACAGCTAGGGGAGGAGGAAAGGACTGGGAGTAAATGACAGCTATGCTCACCTGGACCCGGACAGAGCACCAGTGGGACAGACGCCAAGCTGCGGCCCTCCTCCACGAGCAGTGACCGTAACAGGCGGGAGAGGGCCCGTGTCACTCTGGAGGGAACTGCCACAAGGGCCTTCGGATTGATAGAGGACACTATGGAGGCCCTGCGGCGTATTCCCCAGCATGACACAGGCCCTGAAGCTGCGGTACTGCAACACCATGGCACCCTCCCACAGGTGCAAGTGCCCCCTCCCCAGCTCCTCTGCCAGTCCTGGTTTCCCCAGCAGCATCCCTACCCCAGCCTAGGCTACATAGGCCCCCTCCCCCGGCCCCCCAGCAACACCAAAGGGGGCCCCCGGTCAGCCCACCTCACTCCTGTTTCCCCTTCAGCACCCTCCACAACCCCCCACTTCAGGGCCGTCAGCCACCGCAGACCATCCCTGTACCCCCAGCTGCCAAGGCAGGCCGTCCCACATGCACAGGTAAGTAAAGGAAACTAGTGGTTGCCAAGAGACACGGGGGGAGCGTGGAACATGGGACACAGTACTGTCCGATCACGAGGAAGGGTTGTAAGGTAGCACGGGAGGTGGTGATGGACACAGGGAGGCCAGGTATGGGAGCACTAGAACTGGAGCACAGTAAATGGGTAATTGCTACCTCTAATGCTGAGTGTCCAATCCACAGGAACAATCAACAGACCACGCAGTGGAGCAGCCGGTGGAGGAAGGAGAGCCCGGGCCAGGCAGCCGACGGTCACAGCGGGCAGTGAAAAGGCCCACAGACTGCCATCCCCTGATGGTGCCGTAAAGAGGGGACAGGGAAGACCCCTCCCAAAACTAACCCAACCACTGTAAATATTCCCCCAAATAAAACAACTTAATAGAACATATCTGTCTGTCCTGGAGTCTTTACAAGGGAATGCACGTGAAGTGAGGAAGCCAGCAACAGACCACAGTGGTGGCCACTGCAAGGGAGGTGGATGCTAACAGCTGCGAGGCAGGCAGGATTGGCAGCTCACACCTGTGTCCAATCAAACAGGTGCAACCTGGAGGCACAGCCAGGGGCACGGACCGCCGGGCACAGGATGGGATGGAAGGGAGGGATGTAACTGCACCCTGCAGAGACCCAGTAACTGCCTTGAATGGGTTGGAGAGGCAAAAGGTAACAGGTATGCTGGGTGACGAGGTGGGACATCATGCCATCACCAGCCCATCCTCACCAACAGGTGGTGGTCATGGGGACCAAGGGCTACCACCACCCTGCCCACGAGTCAGCCACTGCTGCCAGGACAGGTCAGGGTGTACAACAGGGTGCCATATCATGCAATCACAGCGTGTTTGGAATGGCATGTGAGAGCACGCACACAGCACCATGGCCAATTGGGCCCCAGTACAGGGAATAGCACACCAGAGGTCTGACAGGGTGTCCATAGAACAAGTTGGTTGGGTGCAACAACGGGCAGCCCTACCATGGCATGGGAGATGCTGGACCCACGGCAGCACCACATTGGCCAATGGACTGAGGTGGGGGTCCACACATCACTGAGCAAACAAGACAGAGGCAGGAGCAAGGGTACATAGCACAATGTATTGGGGCATGGTGTACAGGGATTCTGGGCAGTTGGAATGGGACAGCCTATAGGCAACCGTCAGTTCCCAGCCATTTGGACAACTATGCGCCCGCAGAGTGTGCCATGGTTCTTCTCAGAGATTTGCCTGAAGGCCCCACCCTGGACATGCTGGTACAGGAGCACCGTCTCTGTACGAGGGGGGGGGGGGGATAGTCCAAGGCAGCCCCATCAGTCTCACAGATGTTATGGAGCACACAGGCCACCAGGACAAGGACGGGGGGGTGTTGCAAGTCGAACTGGCTCCGGTTACGCAGGAGGCGACACCTCATCTTGAACAGGTCGAAGGTCCTCTCCACCACGCACCTCACGGAGGCTAGGTGCTCGTTGAAGAGCACCCGATCTGGGGTGCGGGCCACGGGATAGGACATCATCAGCCATGGAGTCAGAGGGTAGTCGGGATCCCCTATGACAACCGGAGCCATGGAGACACACTCGCTCCTCCAGAACATGTTCAGGGCTATCTCCTCATCAAACATCCTGGCAAAGAATGGGGAGGAGCACAGGATCCAAGCATTGTGGCTCCTCCCCAAGTGGCCTGTGTACACATCGATGAACAGGCATTGGTGGTCAATGACTGCCGTAGGTTCACAGAGAACGCTTGCTTCCTGTTCAGGTAATTGGTCTTGGCGTTGGGGGGCTGGAATATCGGTATGTGGGTGCTATCGATGGCTCCGATGCAATGTGGGAAGCACGTCGTCTCAAAGCCCTGGTTCACTACTTCCGGGTCCTGGAGCTGGATGACCCACTCCAGGAGCAGATCAACTAGGAGGTCAATGACATCATGGGGTGCCCTGTTCACAGTCGCTCCCCCCCAAGCCGAACTGCTCACCCATGCTCCTGCAGGAATCGGGGGTTACCAGGCATCACACTGCCATTGCAACCCGCATACCCGGGGGTAAAGGCAGTGCATGTTGGTTTCGTTCCTGTGGAGGTGGGAGCCAAGGATCTCGGCGATCCGGGTCAGCAGGGAGTAGGTCATCAGTGATCGATCCACTGCCTCGCCGGTCCAGGTTGCAAGCATGTTCTCCCACCAGTCATTGTTCTGAGACTGTGTCCAGGCCATCCATCGTGTGGGTAGGGTCACACGATGCCCATACACGTTGAGGGGCAACCTGGAGAGGACAAGGCAGATGTGGTGTGGTGCTGCCATTCCCACCATCGCTTGGTGCCTGGCCTTGATTCGCTGCACCCATCAAACCGTTGCCACATGGCACAGGTTGTTTGCTCTATGCCGGTGTAGACCATGGCTATACCAGCGGGGGGCCGGGCAAAGGAGGTCAGCCATCTGCTCGAACACCTGCACCAGGAGACTGAAACATGCTTCCAGGATGGCGATCAGGTCAGCCCGTATGTACGGGGTTCCCACTACAGGCATTGTGTTCCCACCACTGTGACCTTTCCCTGTGAACCCAAGTACGCACCCAGTGACCACCCACCAGCCCACAACTCACCCTCTGCTCGGGTACCTTGAACTAGCTAGCCGCCCTGTGCTGTCACACATCAAACACACCTTCTCACCCGCAGGCAGCACTCCACACACCCAACATCACTCCCTCACATGCCCCACGGTCACACACCCTTCCACACCTCTACCACTCTCCACCCCACTCCTTCGCTTCACTCCCTCTGCTCCCTCTATTGCTCTCACTGCACTCTCTCCTCTCCACAACTACCGCACCCAACACACCATGTCCTAGCAGTCGATCCGGCTCCCTTATGTGGATGGATGCACACCTGTCCTGGGTCTCCGGGAAGCTTCCCCTGTGCACTGGTTGCCAGCTGTATGTGAGCTTGATGCATCATCCTTCAGCAGGCACCCGTACCTGGTACATTGGACTGCCTTGCCGGCTCAGCCCTACCGTGCCCTCCCCAGCTGCCCAATCAGCTGAACCATATGATGGGCATGTGGTATACATCATGGGTTCCCCATTCCCGGGACGGCAGTTGTCCAGTTCGTAGCTGTCCCACTGTGCTGTGAACAGCTATGGCAGCCCCTTGATGATTTCCAATCCCTTCCTCCCCTGGGCCCTGTGCATTCTTCCTGTGCCTTATTGAGTGGGGATGGGTCTGCCCTGTGTGTGGGATAGTGGTTCTCAGACCCGCTGAGGCCGGGCGCTATCAGCTGCCCAAGGTCACCCTCCAGAGAGCTGCCAGCTGCGGTCCCATCTGAGCTCAGACTCTACAGCTCATCATCCGCTTTGGTTGCACTCTGGCTCGCAGCCCTCGTGCAGGCCATGTCCAGCCATGGAACAGGCTATGGACCTGATCACTTGGTATGGGAGGAGTGGCTGGTGTGTGCCACCATGCTGCTGGGAACCCTGTGGCAGTGCAGTGATGTCCAGCTGTTGGTGAGCGACACCCCTTCTGTGGGTGATGGCTTCAATCTCCTGTTCTGTTACATGTGGCTCTTGGGGCACCCCTTTGGGGGTGTGGAGTATCAGGCGTGCCATGGAGCTCGGTTTCACGTCTCTCTGCCAACCTGACTGTGGGCCCCCACCCGCTGTTGTGCTGCTATGGGAACCCCGGGCACTCGCTGCTGTTCACCAGGTGGTTGATCATCATGAGTTTGGTCTGGTTTTCCAGGCTGGTGGGCTGTATATGGCGAGCTGCTATGCCTGTGCCCTCTTGTGTGTCCGTGGCTTTGCATGTCCTCGATCTGCTTGCCAGGATTGCCTTGGGGAGCTTGGCTTGCTTCCGCTTGATGTCGATGGGCCCTTTCTGACCGGCCGGCCCACAGTGCTAGAGAGGGATGCCTGGAGAGCTGTGTTGAGCTGTTTGAATGTCGGGGCAGCTGCTGCCATGGGACACCGCCTCCTGTCCCGCTTCATGGTGGATGCTCATATGTGTGCCTGTGGCCACTGCCTGGGCCTCTTCACCTGGAATGGTCTTGTCTAGGGGCCCTTGTATCCCGAGCGCCAGGCTCCTGCACCGTGATTCAGCTGTTGCTGCAACCTTCACCGTGGATCCCCCCTCCCCGTGATGGACCGGCGCTACTGCTTCCCCTTGGCCATGCTGCTTGCTTCCTTTCACCTGCGTGACCCATCTGTCTCATGCGGTGTGTTCCGTGGATCTAGCTACAGCCGCTGTCCTGCCGGGTCTGACTGCCAAACCTTCGGACCCCATGGACCAGTTGTACCGCTCCTTCCATGCACCCTGCAGTGCTCCCCCGTCCCTGGCATCCGCTCTCCCTGGCCGGTGTAGCATCCTGCAGGTTCCTGTGCCAATAAAGGTTAGCCTTGCATAGCTGCCTCTGTTCTGTTGCTGTGTCTGTGGGTCCATCCCCCTGGCTGGTGTAGGTGCTGGTGTCACGGGTGTGGTTTGTGGAGGGAGGGCCTGGGGGGGGGGGGATTGGTGTGTTGTTTGGCTGCTCCAAGGTGGGCACCTTGCTATCAGCATGGTGGGTGTGCTGCTGTTATGGCTATCCGTACTGGGAGAGGTAACCTCAGAGCTCTGGCGCTGTGCGGTGCCTGTGCACCTTGAAGGCTCCAGCAGCTCCTGGTTCTTCTTTGCTGGGTGTTACTGTGCTGCAGGGCCCTGCCCTCCTCCCCCGGTTGGGGTCCCGTCTTCCTCATCGTGCTGGGTTTCCCTGTGTGCGTGTATGCACTGTGGTGTGCAGGCGTGGTGTGGGTTCCGAGGGGTTCGTGGTGCCTGGCTGACTGGACTGCGTCTTGGGACTTGACTGGGGCTGCTTCTTTGTATCTCTTGACATTCCAACTCTCTCCTCCCCCGCCAGCTTGGAGTCTGGCAGTGTCGGGGTGGTGCTGCGGCTTTGTTTGCCCTCTCTCGGCCAGGTTGTAATGTCACTGTGCTGGATGTGGTTTCCCCACTGGTGTATGGGCAGTCCGTGTAAACATCATGGGTGCTTGCTTGGTGTGGCCCTAGGAGGGTGAGTGCCCGATGGGTGTGTGCTGGCCCCTCCCCTTCTGTCCCACAACCCCCTACGGTGGTGTCCATGTAAACGTCTCCCTGCTCAGCGCCCATGGGTATTCGCTGGGTTTGCTCACCCACCCATGTGCACCCACCTCGCCAGTGGCAGCGTCCATGTAAAAATGGCCTTTGAAACACTTCAATTATTTATTTATTTAAATGTATTATCCCATCCTATCCCAGTTTCTCAGGGAAGGTTACAATACACAAAATCCCCAAATCTTTACCCCCCCAACCCCTATACCTGCTTACCAAATGCCTGGCCAAATAAAAAAGTCTTTTACTGCCTCCAGAAGATGAGCAGGCTTGGGCTCAGATTAACCTCCAGGGGGGACAGAGTTCCATAATTGTTGGGCACCTCTTTTCTTGCCCTTGCTGTGTGGACGTGATGGGCAGATGGTATGTGCAACAAGGCTCTTCCAGCACACCTCAGAAGCCATGGTGGGACATGAAGGGAGAGGCAGTTTTTTAGATATGTGGGATCCAGGTCATTTAGGGCTTTGTAGGTCAAAGACAACATCTTTAATTAAGCCCCAAAACCAACCAGTATAACTCTGGAGCAGCAGTGTAATGTGCTTCTGGCAACTCAACACCTTCAACACCAGAACCTGATGTTTTCAGGTGCAGCAATAGGCGCAGGAACATCCCTAGCCTGTAAACTTTAGTGACCAAAGGGGGCTGGATCCCATCACTGACAGGTGTTCCTATGCCACCCAGGTCATAGGGTGACCTGGTGATCATTTTATCAATCATCATTTCAGTCTTGTCTGGATTCAGTTTCAAATTACATCCAGTCTCCAATGGCAGCTAGGCATTGGGAAAGCACTGATACTGCAGGACGTGGATCAGTATCAGTGTTTTCCCAGTGAAAGAGAAAGAACTGGGTGTCATCAGCATGATGACGACACTTCACTCCAAATCTCCATATGATTTGCCCAGCAGCCTCAAATACATATTAAACAGGAGGGGAAACAAATTGAAATCCTGCAGAACCTCACACAGGAGGCCCTGAGAGGATAATGAGCAACTGCCCATCACCACCTCCTGGGACCTCCATGACTGGAACAAATGGAACCCCTGCCAGGTTATGCAGTCCTGACACCACCACCTCATGATCAGCTGCACTGAAACCTGACAAAATATCTAGCAAGATCAACAGGGTACAATGTTTGTCGCTTTCAAGGCATAGATTGCTGACCAAGGCCATGAGCAGAGTCTCTGTACCATGTCCAGGACAAAAAACAGACTGACATGGGTCCAGGAAACCAGTGGCATCTAAGTGCACCTGAAGCTGTAAGGCAACCACCCACTCAACATCATTCTCTTAAATAACTGTGTCTGGGCACAAGCTGAGCTTTAAGGTGAAAGTTACTTTATTTTATAGAGAAATTAAAAGGCAACCGGTACTTAATGGGCAATGAAGGCTCCTGTTGGTTTCAACATGAGCTGGAATGAGCTGTAAAAGCCGAGGGTCAATTTTGTTTTAAAAATTGCATTAAGTTAGGTCCCTAGTATGGAGTCCCCAAAAGCAGTCAATGGGCAGCAATATCCAATTTGATCAAACTGTACCTACTATTACCTAGAAATCTGTAATGGAAATTTTGTTTTTTGTGGATACAAGAAACACTCTTCATATTAATTTAGCCCACTTTAGCTTTGGTTGGTTGAGATCTAATTATAGAATGGAAAATTGTGCCTTTGAGGAAATAACTATACTGTCTGAATGGCTGCTATAATTTGACAGATGTTTTGTTTCAAGTTAAAGAGATTTTTTCACTCTCAAGAATATTTAAAATATAAGCCCATTCACTTTGCATGTGTTTTCCATTACTGTTTTGCTACTTATCAATCTTATTTCTCAAAAATAAAGGAATTTTACCCTTTGCATCCTGATCTTTCCTCCTTCTCATACTTGCAGCGAGTTCAAACTCTAGAATATCAATAATTCCCATTGTAACAAGCTCAGGTCATACGGAGTAAAAATCATAAATTTGGTGAAGTACCAAACAAGGAATAGTGAATTAGCGGAAAGGGAGAAAGCTGCAATTGATAAAAGCAGAAAGCGTACAGAAAGTTCTTGGCAAAATAAAATCATGATATTTTTATTAATCCCCCCCCCAATTTTTTTCCCCTGTATGAAAGACCCTCTTACAGCAAATATTTTAAAAGGGCAACTAGGAATAGAAAAATGAAAATTAAGTGGTAATATAATGGCTCATTATCAGTCACATAAGATGAACTGCAGCTGTATTGCGGGGGCAGTAAGCATGACTCATCCTCTTCTGCACAAAAGGAATGATAATGGCCAAAGGCAGCCATCTTCTGGGGTCAACCCTGACTTTGGCTTGGGGAATTTACTGTGACAGAAATAAGGTACCTCAGCTAATGCGTGTATATTATGAATGGCTCACATCAGAGGTGAGGAACCTTTTCCCTCCCAGGGGCCAATCTGAGTGCAGCCAGATTGGCCCCTGGGCCCAGAGCTGCATGGGCCCACTCCCTGCATAGCCCCATGGCAGACAATTGGTCCCACCACACTGGGACCTGCACAGGGAGCCGGGCACATGAGCGCAGGGAAACCAGGCAGCTTGGCCCATCTTGGAGCCCAGGCGCCACCCACAGGAGCAGCCACCACGCCCTGCCCCACCTCCCTTCCCCAACCCAACTAAGAGCCGGCCCCTGGCTGTGACATGACCGTGCATGATGGGCGCTACTGCCTGCAGCCTTACTCCAAGCGTGGCATGGCAAACGCACCCCGTCACACAGGTTGCCCCACTTTGGGTAGCCGTAACGCATTTGGGGTATGGCTGCGCCATGACACGTCCTCAGGATTTCCCCAAGTATATGTTGCAGAGCAGCTGGCTGCCTGGTGGGCCCTGGGCACACGAGCCACTGCATTGCATGGCTCGTTTGTACAAGGAGGGGTAAGGCTACCCAAAAAGCGGTAGCCTCCCCAGCCTGTCTCGTGTGGATGGATCCCTTGAAAATCTGAGATCTGAGAAGTTGGGGGCAGTAGTACTTATGGGATGAGCTCAGGAAAAGGAGGGTCCAGATGATGGATCTGTGCCATGAGTATGTCCCCTGTCCTTGTGTGCACATCCTCATCTTTGCTCCCTTTCCCTGAGCTCAGTCCTTCAGTGCTTGGAACTGGATTCAGGGGCAAGATTTAGTAACTGAAAGGGGGCCAAATAAAAACTAGCAATGAGGCTGCATTTGGCCTACATAAAGATTTAAAGCATGAATCATCTACATGATCCGCAGAATACTGTGGATTGGAAACTGCATGGGTTAGACAGCCTCTCTGATCTCCATGTGGCATGAAAGGAGCACTTATGACATCATTTTTAGAAGGCCACACTAACCAAATTAAGTCCAGAGAATCTGAATTCTTTTTTTGAAGAGAGAACTTCATCAGCCCACATAAATTTTACAAAAGGTTCCTTTTTTAAAAAAAAATAACAAAACACAACCAACCCATAGTTATAAAAACCTGACTGAACCCAAGACAAGCAGCAGATCTATTGCCAGCAAGATGTCCACATGAAGGAAAGTAGAAACAGAGGACGCTGAGAGCAGCTGTTGGAAGTGTTATTGATTGAAGGATGTCTTAATCTCCATTTGGTATCCCAATCCTGGTCAGAATACAATTTTCCCATTTCCTTGGTATCAGCTAGCACGTACACACATATGCCTAAACAATCAGTGCATGGACATTTCTGCCTCAGTTTTGCCTTCTGAGGCTTCTTGGGCAGCTCTGTGTTTCTCCTTATCCCCATACTTTAAAGGCATTGATCCTTTTAAAATTATGAAAAGGTTTGTTTTAGACAAGAAACATTATGATAGCTTCATTATGGAGCTGTGGTAGCTGTTGCATAGTTAAGGTGGAGCTAACTTTCTTCATTGAGAGGTCCACTGAGTTCAATGGGAGTTCAAGGGGCAATTTCCTCTGGGTTGCAACCCACTGTTGATAGGGCTTTCTCAGTGATTTTGCCATGAATAGAGAATGTGGCGTGCATAGTTAGTTAGTTTAGTGTAAGTTTATTGGTCAACCACAAGGGTTTTTACAATATCCATAATAATAAAAAGGAAAACACAATACAATATAATAAAGAAATATAGATCTAACATAATAACAAACAGATAATACCAATCATGGTGAACCAAAGAATAAACAAATATTTCATATATGTAAGCGGTTCCCATGGAGTACAATTTCCTAAATCAAATACATTCGAGGTATCTACTCATTAAAGGCTGCTCTCTTAAGACATAGTACTGCATGACAAAACCTGGTCACTCGCCTTAAGTGTGTGGAGTCCACACCACATAGAAGCTGCTGTAGAAGGTTATCGAATTGCCATTCTTGGTAGCCGTTAATATATGGGATCAAATAGTTTTCCCGAATTCTTACATAATAAGAATAGAAAAACACATGTTTCAATGTTTCTGGCTGACAAGAGCTACAATACGGGCAGTATCTATGTTCCCTTTGGGTGTTTGTATAACGGCCTTCTAAAACAGCAGATGGAAACAGCTCTGTTCTAAATAAAGTTAAAGCATGCCTTAAATTTACATCAGACCATACAAAGAGGTAATGATTTGTTTCCGAAACCAGGTGGATCTTAGTGTACTATAAAGCAACCTTCTGCGTTTCCAAGGATGAGGCCTCTAGTTGGGCTATCTGGTCTTCCATCCTTCATTTAACAAGCACACAAGCAGCCTTTAGGCCCAATGGGGCCAAAACGCTTTTGGATAGACCCAACATGTTAACCTCTTCCCTCAATGCCATTGTTCCAGATGTCCCTTACAACCGACTTTACTACCATTGAAAATAAAGATCATGTGGTTGGGGGAAATAGATTCAGTTGCATCCAGAACTTAATTATAAGAAACAAAGCCTTGATTTTTAAGGGGGATGACAACGTCTCAACTTGCAAGATGGTCTGTGGAGTGGATTTGGGGAGACCAAGAATGGATCTGAGAAACTGGTTCTGAATTCTCTCGAAATTGTCTTTATATAAATACCCTCATATCGTAACCAAGCCAAGTACGTGCACTTGAGACCTCGCATCTTCATGAATGTTAGACCCCTTGTCTCTCCCTCTGTTCCCCTTCCTAAGTCTCTCCCCCAGCTCCTGTCTCTCAGATTGTAAGCCCTAGGGGCAGGGACCGTGTCTATTTTATTACTTTGTAAAGTGCCAGGCACACTGCTGGCGCTATATAAATGTTTGTTAATAATAATAATAATAATAATAATAATAATTTCCACAGCGTATAATAATTGGGAGGGCACTTTGGCCCTAAACAATCGAAGAGCAAGCGGTATCAACTTTCCCCCTTGGTTGTAAAAAACCCTCAGAATAGTATTAGATGTTGCTTTTGCTGAGTCATATGCGGAGGTATAATGAGAACGCCAGCTACAATTTGCAGAGAAGATGACACTCAGATATGTATATGTCCGCACCTGATCTATTAGGTTTCCCTCAATTTGGCAAGTAAAAATTTTCTTGGACTGACTCACTGCCATTATTTTTGTTTTAGAGTAGTTTATTGACAGGAATTCTTCACTGCAAAACTGGTTAAACCGGGTCAAGCTCCTTTGAAGTCCTATAGGTGTTTGTGCCACTATCACTGCATCATCTGCATACATCAACATAGAGATAGTACGGTCTCCCAATCTCGGTGGATGAGAGTTTACAGGTGCAAGTACAGAAACAATGTCATTGATATAAAAGTTGAATGGGGCAGGCGCCAAGATACAACCCTGGTGCACCCCCTGATTTATTAAGATTTTTGCTGTCAGGGCACTGTTACTCGCATAACGAACTTGCAGAGTATTATTAGAGTACAAGTTTACCATCAAGTAAAGAAGGCGTAAGTCTATAGAAGTATGGCTTAATTTAAACCACAGCCGCTCTCGGCTGACGGTATCAAAAGCTTGTCTAAGATCTATAAAACAAAGATATAAAGATGTATTATGTTGTTTATGTGAGTACTTCTTGACCAATTGTGCCAGAACAAAAATATGTTCCACTGTGGAGCTCCCTGAACGAAAACCAGCCTGCTCCATTTCAATAACGTGATGGTTGTCTAACCAAGCCTGAAATTTGGTCAATAAGTATTTTGCAAATAATTTCCCAATAATGCTTAACAAGCTTTTTGGCCTATAGTTGTTAGGTAAGGCAGGATCGTCCTTCTTAAAGATAGGGACTATCAGCCCATTTAACCACTGTGGAGGAAATCCCAGTTGCAATAATGTGGGTAAACTAGGGGGCCAGCACCTTAGACCACCAGGAGGGATCAGCCTTAAGCATCTCTGCAGTGATTAGGTCACTTCCCGGTGCCTTTCCTAAATTTAACTGCGATATGAGCTCCAAAATTTCAGTTTCCAGGACTGGTGGCCATCCCGGAAGCTGATCCATAGGTTTCAACGTAAGGTCGAGACTAGGGTTGCTCACCTGACTGTATAAGGAACTGAAATACTGTTCCCACTGAAGGAATGTGAACTTAGAATCACGAGAGTACTTTCCCCCCAGTCTGGCAGCTTTTATTGGGTGCCAGAAATGTTTTAAGTCATTCTGGTTTGCTGCCTGGAGTAAAGAATCCCAATTTGCCCAGTAGAATTCCCTCTTTTTTTCCTGAATAAGGATCTTGTGGTGTTTCCTAATTGCCACGACAAGTTCCCTATGTTCCCTAGTTGGACACTGTCTCATTTTATGAAGACTCTTATATAACTTCATTTTTGATGCCTGACATTCCCTATCAAACCAACGGGCCCCAGAGGGGATTGTGTTTGCCACACAAATAGTAGTTGTTATAGAAGCTAAAAGTTCTATTAAATTCCCATAAGCTTGCAAGACATCCCCACCCAAGTCACAGATCTGGTTACGTAAACCGGCAACCTGACTTTGGTTTACCAGGTCCGAAAAAGCTTTAACACTATTTAAGGACCATCTCCGATAAACTGGGCAGCCATTACTCTGATTTCCATTTTCCACAGGCCTGGGGGAAGATAAGATACGCGAGAAGGGATCAACATAATAAAGAACCAACGGCAGGTGGTCAGACTCAGCCCTAGTTACAATTCTCAACTCCATCGTACAAAAAAGAAGAGGGGGCAGATACTATGATATAGTCAATTGTACTTGCACCTAGCACTGAATAATGGGTGAAATGCCCTTCTAAATCCCTTGCAAGATGCCATTCAACACCACAATATTTAGTTCCTCCAGGAGATGATTGACGATTGAAGCCCTAGAGTTGACAATAGGGTCCATTGAGGAGCGGGTATTGTAAAAAGGTGGAACAATACACTCATCGTCAACCACATCCAGGAGTGGTATATCAGGAGCCCCTAACCTCGCATTCAAATCACCTCCTAAAATGATGTTCTCTATAGAAAATTTCCCAATTGCTTTGTGAATCTGAAAGGAAATGGTTGACCAGATATCGTTAGCGTAGTAAGGGGATGTTGCAGGAGGGGTGTAGATGTTACATAGTAGTAATTTAAATCCACTCTTGAAGGTACAAAACCACAGAGCAAAATATGTCTGGAAGGCAAAAATTAACTCAACCTTTACACGCAATTCTAATGCAGTCAAAAGAGCCAGACCTTCACTAGTTCTACCCTTTGCGGACACAGACACAGCAGGAATACTATGAACTATATACCCTTGGCATTGAAAATCAGAGCTCATCCAAGTTTCCTGCAATAATAGTATATCATATGCTTTTATAAACGTTACAAAATCTGGGTCGGCTATACGCTGTCTCCAACCCGCAATATTTCAACGTACGAGTTTAATATACTGCATACAGCCAGAAAGACATCAAACTGAGGGAGGATCATGTGGTCTATCCCTGCTATTCCCCGGTGTACTCCCCACATTTTCTTCCACAACGGGCTCAAGTCCCTGAGAAGGTTCACAATGCACATTGCACTGGACCCTGGGAGGTAGAGATCCTGATTCGTTCTCTGGGATCTGGTTAACACCATCTATGACAGTTTTAACAGCCTCCCCAGTTAGGATAGTAGTAGTGGAAGATCTACAGAAGACCTCTACAACAGTAAGAGAGGTATCCTCTAGAGCGCCCACCGATCTTACTTTATTAGGGGTAGATTCCCAAGGGGGTAAAACAGAAACAAGGGGGGATTGGGCATCCATGGCCCCTTCAGGGAGGACCATCTGTGCTCGTGACCCAACCACCGGGGTCCCGCCTCCCCAATTGCTCACAGAGGCCCTCCATGCTCTCCAGTAGGATTTTTTGTTCTGGAAGCAAGGAGGAACCTCCTAAGCCCGGTGAGACAGAAGGTACACCTAGGGGTTTCTGGATAGTATTATTTGGATTTCCTATGCCCAAGTCCATTTGCATTTCATCAAACTCGATTAAAGCTTCCTCTGGGCTAACAAAAGACCCCACTGCTGGGACTCTGGGTCTATCATGTGCTATTTGCCCAGTTTTTACAATAAAAGACCTTCTCATGGGGGATTTTGGGCCCCTGGGGTTTGAGAGATTCTTCCTAACTAATAATCCTTTGTCATACCCGCTGTACACTTTGGAAATAAAAATTGCTCGGGAGTTTAGCAAGGATTCATGCACAAAAAGATGGGTAACCCATTGTTGCGAAACAAATTCTACATTTAAAGTCCAGCGATTTTTAACATGACCCAGATGATTTATAGACTTAATGTCTTTCTGTGTAATTGGCAGCCTTCACAAAACTCTCAAGTATTCCGCTACATCGATCGGCAGGCTCC
The DNA here is from genome assembly GCA_003113815.1 of Sphenodon punctatus. NCBI lineage: Eukaryota > Metazoa > Chordata > Lepidosauria > Sphenodontia > Sphenodontidae > Sphenodon > Sphenodon punctatus. The sequence goes on along the minus strand of QEPC01014770.1, from coordinate 452,677 downwards.
AAAAAGGGAGCATGCCAGAGGGTAGTGGGAGGATTGTAAACATAATATTGCAGGGAAGGAGCCTATAGCCATCATTCCCTCCAAACAACAACTCTGGACTGGATATAGGATGTAAATCAGTCATAGTAAATTTATCAGCCATACAATATAGGTGTTCGGCAACCTTAGGTGTGCTTATTTCCCCCCCTACAACAGGGTTTACGTTCGATACCAAAACATTATTCACATGCGTATCTAATGGTAGAACATTATCCAGCTTGGCAGCAAGATAATTAATCTGATCAAATAGGAAACGAACAGTTCAAGCAGTTAACATAATATGTTCTGCCAAAAAAGCAGAATGATTTACATTGTCAAGCTGCAAAGAGGTACCCTTGAGTGGTGTTTCCCCACTGATGACATTAGAAGGGCTTGGAGGCAGGTGGGACATATCATTGCGACGAAAGGTTACAGGGATGCCATCACAGACTGTGACAGAGTACTAACACCTGCATCCTTAATTGGGGCTCCGGATGTGGGTGCGGCAAAACCTCCTGTAAGAAACAAATCTATTTTCCGTTGTTTAGTTTGGGTCATTACTGGTGGTGATATCAAAGCTGCTTCTTGCCATGAACACTTTAACAAAGGCATCCTCAACCACAAACCCCAAATGTAATGCGTGGGTGTACCCCTGAGACTGCAAATTAAAGTCAAGAGTACTAAGCAATATGGCACCCCTGCGCCCACTGGCACCTAAGGCCGCGCGCACAAGGGCGCACCCTTGCGCATGCAGTCCTTTGGCACACATGCCCACGGCGCACACGCTGAGAGCGAGCCTCCTTATGAGCCCCAGCGAGGGGGGACCGGCTACCTGTCAGCCAATCAGTACGCACAGCAGCTAGTGTCAATTAAGTGCACCAGGACTCCTCAGCCAAACTTTCCTTCTAGTGCTTCAAGCAATGGTAATGGTAACTACTCACACAAAATAGGGCAGCTGTCCACTGCAAGGCCCCGTCTGCAGCGCAGTTTTCCCCAACAGCTCGAACACCTGGCTTGCATAGAAGAGTCAGGAAATGCTCAAAGTACATGCCACTGTTCACAGATTGTGCAATGGATAGGTATAAGATGTTTAATTATGATCTTAAAGTACTGTCTGTATGCTTTAACTGTATACTTATGCCATACACTCTTCCTTACTTATTTGATTTGAGGAGAAAAAACCAATGCCACATGTGGAAGAGCTTGGTGGTCTAGACAGATGACTCTTGCTTAGGGAGCAAGAGTTCCTGGATTCAAATCCCCTGTTGCCGAGTGGGAGAGAAAAAGAATGTACCTTTAGAAAAGAAAATTGGTCACCTACCTTTGGTGAATTCTTTTCTCCCCTGCACTCTGGATACTCCTCTGTACGGGTAGCTTCCACATTGACCGCCAGGAGGCAGAGGCAAAATCTTGTTTCCAATGCGCATGCGTGTTTTCAAGCTACCCGGCTCTCCAGTCTGTCCCCAAGCAGAGGATCCGGCACCTCTATCCTTCAGGTAGTCAATTTTTGTAAAAAGAGGAACAAAAACTAGATGATGATTAGTCGGGTGAACAGTCCAACCTAGGTAATAAACTCAAGTACTCCCTCAACAGAGAGAAGTACATATTTCTATTGCTCAACCTTGAAAACTCTGAATCCTACTAACTTTCTGGCCTCCAAAAACATCCCAACCCCCCTGGTTTGTGCTGTTTGGCAGGGAGGGCTGGAGGAGTATCCGGAGTGCAGGGGAGAAAAGAATTCACTGAAGGTAGATAAACCAATTTCCTTTTCTCCCCCTGCCTCCGTCTACTCCTCCGTACAGGATGTACCAGAGCAGATTAAAATGCCTCTAAGGGTGGGAACAAACAGCACTGGGATGATCCAGTACTGCCTGAAGCACCCTTCTGCCAAAAGTAGCCTCCGCTGACCTGTACACATCTAACTTGTAATGTTTTACAAAGGTGTGTAAAGATGACCAGGTGGCCGCCTTACAAATTTCCTCGTAAGAAGCTCTTGATTTAAAGGCATACGAGGTGGCTGCACTCTTGACCGAGTGAGCCCAAATCTGAATGGGAGGAATTCTCCCCTGTGCTTTATACGCATAAATAATCATCTGTTTATTGGAGAGCAGAGATTTAGAGGCTTTAGTCCCTTTATAACCCTGCCTGATGTTCACAAACATAGCTGTAGATTTCTTAAATCCCCCTGTCCCAGAGAGGTAAATCTTTAGGGCCCTGCGCACATCCAGGGTGTACCACACCTTCTCTTGTGGGTGAGTAGCCTTCGGGCAAAAAGATGGAAGAATTATTTCCTGGGCCCTATGGAACATGGAATTGATCTTCGGAATAAATGCTTGATCCAGTCTTAGCAGTACTGATAGTTTTTGAAAAACACAAAAAATTTCCTCCACCGAAAGAGTCCCTAATTCTGAAATTCTCCTAGCTGAAGTGACAGTCACAAAAAAAACACAACACTTTTAAAGATAGGAAATACAGTGATACATGTTTTAAAGGTTCAAAAGGGGCCTTAGTAAGAGCCTCAAGGACCAGGTTCAAGCTCCATGATGGGCACCTGTGCACCACCGGCGAAGAAATAATTCTAGCTGCTCTCAAAAACCTCTTGACGTGAGTGTGAGAGGAGATGGTTTTATTGGATACTGCCCTGATCACTGAGTCCAGGGCTGCTGCCTGCCTAGAGTGTTGGGCTTTAAGCCCTCGTGGAGACCCTGCTGTAAAAATTCCAGGATTTCTGGAATCCCTGCCTTACAGGGGTCCTGCTCCTTTTTTATTGACCATTGGGCAAAGGTCTTCCAAGTGGCCCTGTATGCCCGTCTAGTTGCTGGTCTTCTAGACTGCTGTAGTGTTGACAGGACCACCGCCGAGTAGCCCTTCTTTTTTAATGCCCTGCGCTCAACTTCCAAACTGTCAACTTGAGAACTGCTAGGTTGTCGTAGAGAATGGGACCCTGTGTGAGAAGGTTGGGGATCAATCGTAGTGTTCTGTACTGGGTCTGGCTTAGCTCGATTAGGTCTGAGAACCATGGTCTCCTGGGCCATCACAGAGTTATTAGCAACATCTGTGCCCTTTCCCTGTGAATATTTGCTACTGTCCTCTGTATTAGAGGAAAAGGCAGGAATGCATACAGGAGTCCCTGGGGCCATGGCTGGTTCAGCGCGTCGTTTGCCGCCACCTGCTGAAAAAAAGTTCTGGACATGAATCTGGATACTTGAGCATTCTGTTGAGTTGTGAAGAGATCTATCTGAGGGAGACTGAAGGTTTCCACTATTTTGTTGAATACTGTTCTGTCCAAACACCACTCGTGCAGGTCGATGGTCTGCCGACTTAACCAGTCTGCTTGAATGTTGTCTCGCTCCCTGATGTGTAAGGCTTTTATAGACTTCAGATGTTGTTGTGCCCACTTGAAGAGTCTGACTGCCTCTGAGTGTAGGGCTTTCGATCTCGAGCCACCTTGGTGATTCACGTAAGCCTTGGCTGTCATGTTGTCTGTGTAGATCAGGACATGCCTGTTGGAGAAGACTGGGAGAAGCTGTGTTAGTGCTAGCCGAATTGCGTTGAGTTCCAGGAAGTTTATTCCTTGGCTTATATCGTTCTTGTTCCAGAGCTCCTGAACCGAGTGGTCGTCCGAATGAGCCCCCCATCCCTTGAGACTGGCGTCCATTGTTACTACTGTCCTGCATGGCCCCGTCAGTGGGTAGCCTGCGCTGAATGTCTCTGGCCTTAACCACCAAGACATTGAGTTTATGAGGTCTGATGGAACCGATACCCACGAATTGGCTCCTAGCGTCAGCTCTCTCTGCAAAGGACGCAGCCGCTGTTGCAAGGGTCTGATATGAAAACGGCCCCATTGCACCTGTTGTATGCATGAGACTAAGAGGCCTAAGAGCTGAGCCAGTACTTTCAGCCTCAAGCATCTCCGATGTTTTAGAAGACGGATTAGCGCCCCGATCTTCTGTTGTCTAGCGGGAGGCATCAGGGCGACATCTAAGGTAGTATATAACCCTGGGTATATTAGGGGTAATACATTTAGTGTTATCCCTAAATGTTCCAGTCTGTGGGTTGGAAGGAGGTGACTCTTGTCCTCGTTGACGAGGAACCCATGTCGATTCAGATAGAGAATAGTCCTGTGAAGNTGTTCCAGTCTGTGGGTTGGAAGGAGGTGACTCTTGTCCTCGTTGACGAGGAACCCATGTCGATTCAGATAGAGAATAGTCCTGTGAAGGTCCATTAAGATCTGTGACTGATTCTGGGCTGTGATTAAGGGATCATCTAAATAGGGGTAAATGTGGATTCCCTCCCTCTGGAGGTTCGCTATCAGCGATATCAGGATCTTTGTGAATGTCCTTGGTACTGATGCCAGGCCGAAGGGAAGGGCCCTGAACTGCCAATGAGCATTCTGTTAAGAGAATCTGAGCCACTTTCTGTGTTGAGGGCAGATAGGAACGTGTAGGTACGCTTCTCTCAGTTCGAGTGAAACTAACCAGTCGTCCTTCCTCAGGCTCCGACAGATGGAGGCTACTGTCTCCATCTTGAATCTCTGTTTCTTGATGTACCCGTTGAGGGCCTTTAGGTTTAGCACTGCCCTCCCACTCTGCTTTTTTTTGTTGACCAGAAAAATGAGTGAATCTAGACCCTGCTTGATGTCCTCTGGAGGAACTTTTTCTATGGCTCGAATTGATGAGAGCCGCTTGATCTCTCCTAGCACGGCCTGATGTTTGTCCGGATTGTGGGAGATAGGTGAAAGGAGGAATTTGTGTCTGGGATGACCTACCAGTTCTATTGTGTAGCCCCGCGTTCCACAGGAGAGCACCCATGTGACACCGATTCCGTGCAGACCCCACCAAAGACCTGAAGTCTGCCTCCCACTTCCCCTGAGTCTATATAGTCAGGAACCCTGTTTAGGCTGGAGTGCTGAGGAGGGAACAGATCTGGATTTGTGGTTTCTGAATTTCCCTTGTCTCTGCCCCCTGTTACGGAAGGAAAAGGAGAACTGTGGTTCTCTGTTTTGGGGGTAAAATCGTCTAGCCGAGTTTAAGGGTCCCCTGAACCTGAAAGGTTGGCCACGGAAAAATTTCTTTTTTAGGCCCACCTGCTGGAGGGTTTTAGCCTTTTTCTTATCATTTGCATCCACTAGGACCTTATCTTGACAGATGCTGAATAGTTTAAGCCCTTTATATGGCCCTGACACCAGTAGGTTCTTAGCCGTTACATCTCCCTGCCAAGACCTCAGCCAGACTCGTCTCCTTGCTGAGACACTGTTTGCTACCGACCGAGCTGCCCACACCAGGGCAATGGGGCATTGATGGAGGAGTCAGCAATGAGAGCAGTCGCCATTTGGATGCAGTAGGATAGCTTCTGTGCCCTCCGCTCAGAGGTCCCCTGATCCTGGGCCTCCTGCATCCACGACAGTAAGACCCGGGTTACGTATGAGGTTATGATATTTATCTTTAATGAGGTAGCCGAGGAGTCTAGAGCCCTTCTGAGAGCAGAATCCAGTGCCCTATCTGTAGGGTCTTTAGGGAAACAATCTCCCTCCATGGGGAACATGGTCTGCTTGGCCAGGGAAGCAGCTGCCGCATCCACCTTACGATTTTTAAAAAGGGGTTACTTCTTTCTCGAGAAAGAATAAAGGAAGTCCTGGGTCTTATTCATTTTTAAAGTTTTGTTAGGATATTTCCATTCTTCCAAAACCATCCTCTCAAAAGCCTTGTCTAGGGGAATCCCTTGATCCTTCCCATGCACTGAAGGAATGTAGTCTCTGGATTCCTCCTCCTGGGAATCTGAGGAGTTCCCCTTACTCAGTTTTTCCTTCAGTCGAAGGGTCTTTATGACCTGAGACATGAGTTCCTCCCTATGTGCCAAAGGGAATTGCCTGTTTTTGTCCCTGGGATCTGCCTGGGATTCTACATATTCGCCTTCCTCGGAGCCAGAGAATTCCTGTTCAGACTCTGACGCAGAGTCTGAGCTCAAGGATACTTGAACCTGCTCCCTGCATGCTTCCCACTGTTCACTAGTGGCATTCTCCTCAGAGGATTGAGGAGATTCCAAAAGGTGGGCTATGGAGCCCTCTTGTGGGGCCTTTTTACGTGCTTTTCCTGCCCTCTGTTTCACTACCTGGGAGGGTCTTTTGCGGGGGTTTGATTCGGGGGTAGGACTCCTCCTTTTGCTCTGGGTCTGGGGTTCACATAGCCTGTCTAGCGATTCCAGTATTTTCCCCATATAATTTGATAGGGAGGCCATGGATACTACTTGCGTGTCCTCGTTGTGAGTCCCTGTCTCCAACTGCTTGTTCTCCATTTTTTAAGTGGGGAAGGCTGTGACCGGCTCCTTGGCAGGGAAGCTGGGTGATACAGAAATCCAGGCGCATTGGATCTGATCTTGGGCGGGGGGAACGCCGGCTGGTCTGACCGTTTTTTTTTTGTTGTTGTTGCTCGTGCTCAGCTTCCCTCGCTCCCAGGCGCTTTGTAAGGGAGCTGGCTGAGGCTTCTCTCGTGGCTCCCAAGACTGCGTTTGGGAGTGTCGCTGCTTCTTTTGGCCCCACCTGCCCTGCTCTAGGCTCCGTTGTCAGAGCAATAAGGAATCCGTCCTGACGGTCTGAAATTATTATTATTATTATTATTAAACATTTATAAAGCGCCAGTAACAACCTGGCGCTGTACAGAACATATAATCAGCTGCGGTCCCTACCTGTGGCTTACAATCTAAAAGA
>QEPC01014770.1:406298-430596 GCA_003113815.1 Sphenodon punctatus | reverse complement strand
ATTCAAATGCATAGTTCCCATCCCAACTATGGATGCATAGTTTCCCTCTGCACCCCTCCACCAGGCCACACATCCACCCTGATCCCTCTGCAACCATCCAGGCCATACACCCAGGCCATGCGACCGCCATGAGTGTCGGTCGGATAAATGTGTGTGTGTGTGTGGCCTGGGTATGTGTGTGTGTATATGTGCATATGTGTATGCCTTTGCATATGTGTATGCAGAGGCATACACATACATATCTTTACTCCTCTGCATATATATATATATGATGTATGTGCATGTTTATATATGTGCATGTATAGATGTGTATATATACAAAATGTGTACATATATGCAAGTATAGATGTGTATATGTATATATTTACAAATATATATACACAAATATACGTATATTTACAAATATATCTATATCTATCTTTGGAGACACACACACACACACACACACACACACACATCTATATATATATATATATGCATACACAAATTTGCATTGTTGGATGTATTGGAAAAAGAAAAGTGAAAAATATTTTTATTCATTAACAAGTAATTTTTATTTTAATTAAAGATTCACAACCAGGTATAAAACTAAACACAAGTTAGATACTAATACAAAATTGACTAAAAATAAATATTACTCTATAAAGAAATTATTTTTTTAAATAACGGTTTAAAACCAGTATAAAAATATAATGTTGTAATAAAATTAATATAATAAACTCTCACATTTTTCAATTTTTTTTTCAATTTTACATTTTTAAAAAAGAGTTCTCTCCCACTTCCCTGTTTAATCCGGGATCAACAACAGAACTCTGTTGGCATAGTTGTTAAGGTCCCCGCTTGCTATACAATTTGTAGCTGTCATTCCACAGGTTCAAATCCCTGTTCTGTTTAACTTAATTTTTTTATTTTTATTTTTACATTAGTGTTATTGTTTTGTAATAATACAATTATTGCTGAGTTGTGTTGCTCATGGCATACTTTCTATGCCCCAAACTATGCTTTATTATTACATTAACCAATAGCCAAGATTCACATAGCCGGGGTCGGGACAAAGCACGCAGTGTCACTGCTAGGCAACAAGCAACAACACCAGCCGGGGAGGGAGATTTAAACTGTGTGGGCACACAGCACAGCACCGGGACGTGGCGTGATAGAGCCAGGCGGGATGGAGAGGCGAGCGGATGTCAAGAGAGGAATGGAGATGGAGGAGGAGGAGGAGGCGGGCTCAGCATTGTCAGCCGCTCTGACTCCTGCCTAGGCAGGGCAGCACGGATGCGCTTAGCGGCACCGGTCCCACAGTGTTCACATAGAATGGCACCGTGTCTGACTCCAAGTCCAGCCTGCGCCCTGGTCTGTGCGGGCAACCTCTATGTTGGCTGCCGGTTGGGTTGGGTCATGCGTCCTCCTCGCTTCGTGTCCCTGGTCTGTGTGTTGAATGCCCTGTGTGTGCTCTGCTAGTTCCAGGCAGCAGCTGCGCTTTCCGCATCCCACGCCTAGAGTCGCTTGTTCTCATTACAATGTTGCGGCCGCTGTCCGGTGGGCTTATCTCCTGTCCTTGGAGCTCCCCCATCCCCTCCTCCATGATGTACACTCCATGGCTTCCTGCAGTCCTTCCCTACTACAGCTGCGATTCCTCCTGTGCCGTACCGGTGCCACCAACCATGCATGGGTAACTCTGTGACCGTGATCCCTTATCATGAGTCCCACCCCACCCCCCAGATGCAACTCGGAGATTTATTTGATTTCAAGCTTGCGCTCCGGTGCACTGTGCAGCGGTGCACTGTGTGCAGTAGGTTGGCTGAACTTGGGAGGGAGTCGGGAGGGACCTAAAGCCTGACTTGTGCAGGGTGAACCTTAGAAGCAGAGAATTTGCTCTGAAATTAGAAGCACAAAATCTGCCCACCTTAAGAATAATAATTTATGCTGTAACTGTCTATATCCCAGTTTAACCACACAGATCCAGCTTCTTCTTCTTATCTAAGCCATGCAGTCAGTCCTCCTCATTCAAGAACTTTGCTGTTCCTCCACAGACACGCTCTGATCTCCTCTCCATTCATATTAATGGATATTCATATCTCCTACTTCAGGAGATTGGGGCTGACCGGCGGGGAAAGAGGCACGCAAAGAGGGCTTCCACTTGCCCTGGAACTAAGTACATCACCAAGCATTTCCCCCACCCAGACACAACTTTTAAGTTAAAAGTTCTGTAAAATATACAACTTAAAAGTTGTGCAACAACGGATATATTAATGTGCTGATATATCATATTGCACAAAACCTGAAAATTTACCAAAGCAAAAAACTTTACAGTTTAAAAAAACGTTAAATGCACAAGTTTTTAAAAGAAAAAACTTTTCTCTTCAAAAACATCACAAAATTATTTTGACTCTAGTTTAAACGCCAAAAAACATAAAAATTCATTACAATTACAATTAAAAAAAATTCAACTCCATACATTTCAACAAGACACACGCCAAAAAACATGGAAATTATTTCACAATTTGAGCATTATTTAATATATTATCCTCATCAACATAAATGTAATATATGTAATTAATTCATTACCATACATACTTACACGTTTAATTTTAACAACTAAACTTTCACATTTTTCAACTTTCATTTATTATCATAATTCAACAATGAACAATTTTTTCACTGGGCATTAACTCTGTCTGTTATATGTATACAAATTATATACACTTCACACGATAAACTGTTAACAATATCAGTATAGACAACATTATACACTTCATTATATACAAGCCACTTCTATAGAAACAGAGTTAATACACAGTGAAAAAATTGTTCGTTGTTGAATTATGATAATAAATGATAGTTGAAAAATGTGAAAGTTTAGTTGTTAAAATTAAATGTGTAAGTATGTATAGTAAGGAATTAATTACATATATTACATTTATGTTGATAAGGACAAAATATTAAATAATGCTCAAATTGTGAAATAATTTCCATGTTTTTTGGTGTTTATGTCTTGTTGAAATGTATGGAGTTGAATGTTTTTTTAATTGTAATTGTAATTTTCTGAAACATCATGTAACAAACAGATGTAGCACAATATCTTGCCATCTTTATACTGAAATAACTCTCAGGATTTGGATCGTGTTGTAAAAAACCCCCAAGAAATTAGACAAACAAAAAAACTATGGTTTAAAAAACCTAGCTGAGGCAGATTCATATCAAGCAAACTTTAACAAACCAGGAAATTGTATGTTAAGGCTCCCAACATAACTTGCACACCTTATAACCAGTGAATTTATTGTATGGTGTCACATACTGTGCTCACTTACAACTTAGGCTCCATGCACCCACACTTTGCCTTGGTCTTTCAGCCCCAATCCTCTTCCTTTGCAGGTTGGGAGCAACACTAAAGCTAGGATGACACGCTGTTCCTCCCTGTTCAGTATTACATTGTCACTCTACTTCCAATGTGGAAAGAATTTATCTGTTTTTAAAAACGTATATTCCACATCTCCATTCTGTGGCACCAGATCAAGTACATCTCCCCACTGCACAGGTGACTAAGAGGATGTAAATATTCCAACATGAAAAAACTAGATGGACCAGTTGTGCTGTCCTTACATTTAAATGTATTTTATTTGGAATCACCACCTACTCTAACCACTACTTATTTGTGCCCCCATCCCCTCTAACCAACTAACCACCACTTCACTCTCAGAGGATAGAAAAGTTCTGACTTCAGCTGCCCCCCTCCCCAATTTAACCCACTAGCTTCCAATTGCAGAGTCTGGCCTCTATCCAATAAACCCCACGCACCTCCCCAAAAAATCACAAGACTCCTGACAATCATTACTCATAGCAAATACGTCTATGAATGTGTGAAATGACAACTTCCACGCCCTCAAAAAAAGAAAACCCAGGAGAGAAGGTGTACTAATACACAATGGGGCAACAGAGACTAGAACAACAAGGGATATCTATGGTGCTTATTAGAATTATAGTAGCATTCCCCATAGTCTCCTATCACTCCTCCCAATCACTTACATCACCCAAAATATTGACATTTCACCCATTTCTTATGGCATTCCTCCTATTATTCCACCAAGTTCCTTCCTGCTGTCTCAATCCCTATAGCCTCTTTCCTGTCATTTCACCGTTTCTCTGTGCTGCCTTCGTTATTCCACATCCTCTTCCTCCTCCAGTCCCAAAGATGACATTCCATGGCTTTCAGGTCAATGTCTACCCGCATTCTAAATAAACACTTACATAGCATTCTCCCCAGCTTCAGTGTAGTCCACAACTTGCAAAGGAAGAGGACTGGGGCTGAAAGACCAAGGCAAAGTGTGGGTGCATGGAACCTAAGTTGTAAGCGAGCACAGTATGTGACACTATACAACTTCACTGGTTACAAGGTGTGCAAGTTAAGGCGGGAGCCTTAACATACAATTTCCTGGTTTGTTAAAGTTTGCTTGATGTGAATCAGTCTTAACTAGGTTTTTTAAACCATAGGTTTTTTGTTTGTCCTATCAGTATTGTTTGTTCAATCAGTATGTTGAAATCCTACAAGGCTACCAAGTCTATTTCTTCCTAGGTGGGTGTCTAGCACAATGGTATCTAGTAAGCAAAGTATTTATATTTGCATCTTTATGCTTGCAGCTAATAGAGTGGCCCATGCATTGATTACAAATTCATATGATCAGATCTTCCTATATGTCATACAGAAGATTGCATACATTTTTGAGGAACACTTGTATGTGTCAGACTTGCCTTTGCTAACTACCTGTCAAAGACTAACTCTGCAAAGGAACTACTGCTCCCCTCTTACACCTGGCAAACAATATCATTGTGGCTCTATGTTCTAAGCCTCCTTCTTGGTCTTAGCACTTCTAATTACATTTATCGTGCAGTCAGAAATTTCAAGCTTTGAAGGGCTGGAGCCGTCACTCAAGTGTACCCTGAAGTACAGCAGAATTCTACAAAACTGCTATTAGTCATTGCTGTAAAATTTTCTTTCTATACCTAGAAATAGATATGACAAAGTAATCAAGTTTGTTGGAGAAATCGTGGCCCATTCCTGAAAACACATGATAGTAATCTTGAAATCAATGGAAATACTTGCATAAGTAAATAGGACAGCTAAATTTAGAAAAGTTGACATATGTTACAGGATAAAAGACACAAATAATTTACAACAAATGACCTCTTTAATGTTATTTAACGGACTCATTAGAAATAAGATAATCATCACTGCTTATAGACATAAAATGGAAACATCAAAATTCTATTATCATCATTTATATAGTGTTTGCAGAGTTCAAAGTGGTTTACAATTCTCATCTGTCTGTGGCCGCTGACTAGCATGGCTGCGGAGCACCCATGCACCTGAAGTGCGTGTGGAGTGCTTCACATGGGCGGCTCCCAGTATGGCTACCCCAGCCACGAAGGTGGCCACGTTACATTCATGAGTGGCCAATGCGTGGGTCACAAGAGATTGCCTCCCCATGCGCCACCTTCACACAAGTGGTTGGATCCATGGTCAGCAGGGGGCCATGCATGGACACGTCTCGTTTAAAAACACCCAGTCACTCCCCCAAGGCAACTCAATGAGTTCAAGGCAAAGACAGGATTTGATACCTCATCTTCCAAGTCCAAATCCAACACTCTATCCATTAGGATACTATTCTAGTTTTTTACTCACCTCGGTTTTATACTGTTGAATAAGGTTTTCCTGCTGCTTTGCTTTCGCTTGTAAGTCTAATAATTCTACTTCAGCCGAAATAGTGTTATCTTCCAAAGTAGCAAGTGATGTCTAAATTAAAATGAGAGAACATTATTTTCTTGAAATGGGAAATGTACATTTCTTCCTCTGCCAGTGGAAAACTATAAAGCCAAAGCTTTATAAGCTTTAAATTAGTGAGACAGTTTGAATCTGTCACTAATTCATATGTCGTAGAAACAAAGTAGTGTAGAGATATCTTTTATTGGACCAACTTAGGTTGGTCCAACCTATTTTTGGGACCAACCTACGACCTATTTTGGGGACCAACATGGCAAACACACTCTCTCTGTGACTAATTCATATTAGATACAGAGTAGAAATATTATGCCAAACTTTATACCGTGTCTTTGTAAAAAGAAAGAGTGAGTTCCAGTTAAATACACACTTTGGTCAAACCAAACCAAGTTTTGGTCATCATGATCATTCACGCTAAGGGGTAAGGAGTTTTTGGAAATACATCTGGAATGATTAAGGCTGGGAAGCAAGGAATGTGAGAAGCTACTGAGGGCAATAGTAATTGTACAGAGACTTTTATACTTCAGCCCTAAGACAGTCCAATTGCTCAAGCAATATGTTACTGAAATGCCAATATAAGCCTTGCCCCCATGACAGGCAAGGGCAGGGGTGGGGAACCTTTTCCCTCCCCGGGGCCAATTTACTTGCTGCAGTAGCAGCAAGTAAGTTAAAGGCACAATTGCTCTCCATTATAAATAGGGGTCTGCCGAAGCCCCGATATTGAGGAAACCGCTTGAGTGACAGTTCTGAAACTTTATCCATGGCTTATATTTGTGGGGACCATCATACATACAAAATTTGAAGAAGATCCAGCCAGAAAATCAAATGTTATTATAACTGTTTAAAAGTTAATTGCTAGTGGTCAAAATGCACTGAGTCCTGAAGATTTTAAACCATCGATATCTTCTCTCTCCCTGATGACTTCCATGTCTTGGAGCCTGAGATGGCCGCCAAGTGCTACTGTAGTACGAGTTATTAAACAGTAAAAAAAAATCAATTTTCCTGGTTCGCGCTTGCGCGGTAGTGCCCATGCTTCTTTGAGCCCAGTGAGCTTAGGCAGAATGAAGGTGAGGGGACGGGCCTACCGGGGTTTTTGTTTGTTTGTTTTTTCAAAAAGGTAAGGTATCCTGTCTAATTAAATAACTGAGGTGACAGAATTTTAAAGTTAGAGTCAACTGTCACTACAAAGAAGGTTCTGCCTAAGTGTGCGGAGCACACCCTATCTACCTCCTAACTGAGCAGAGGCAGAAATCCAACTGGCAGATGGGAGGGATGGACCCCCTCTACACATGGCCAGTTGGAACTTCTGCGAAGACTGCCTCCTACTGGTCCTGGTGGCGATCATCCCCAGAGTAAGAGCTCCTGTCCTGCACATCCCAGGAGAAGGGAGGAAGGAGGACTCGCCACCGGCTCCCTCCCACTTGCTTTGCTGCTACTCAAGCTCTGCAGCCTTGGTCCTTGTAAGGAGCTACTTTCCCCGCTGCACCACTGCCTCCCAGTCCCCCCACACCCGTTTCCCTTGCAAGGGGCAAGGATGGCTGCTTCCTCTGCCTCTCTGCTAAGAGCTACTGCTGATCCTCCATCTAGTGGCTCCTACATACTTGTGCGAGGAGCTGCCGCCGCCGCCACCACCAGTCTCCCCAGGGGCACCAGAGGAGAGCGGGCAGAAGCAGCACCGGGCAGGGCTCGGACACAGCTTGCAGTTCTCACGGGGTAAAATGCACAGCATTTGGCTCTGGAAAAAACTCCAGGAAGCAAATGCTGGGCAGCTTTTGTCTCATGAGAAAACAAAGACACGCAGCTTTGCCTCCCATCGTGTGGAAGATACAGAGATCTTTTTCCAGCTCTGTATCCTTCGCATGATGGGAGGCAAAGTTGTGCAGCAAGCGATGATTCTGCCTGCTTCTCAGTAATGACTGAACCGGGAGCGAGGTGGAGGTCTCCTGGAGGACTAGCTACTTCTTTTTGAAGTGTCCGGCTGCTCGTGCTGGGGAGTGGGTGACCACTCTTGGTCGGGGTTCCCCAAGACTCTGTCCTTGGCTCTCTCCTCTTCTCTATTTAAACCCAATCCCTAGGCAAACTTATTGCCTCCCACGGTTTCCAATAACACCTATATGCTGACGACACTCAACTCTCTCTCTCCACTCCTTCCCTCTCCCCCTCTGTTCAAGCTTGTCTCACCAACTGTCTCTCCGATATCTCCGCCTGGATGTCTTAACGCCAACTTAAACTGAACATGGCGAAAACTGAACTCCTTATCTTCCCTCCCAATCCTTCCTCTCTCTCTTCCCTGTCAATTACCATTGTCAGGGTCTCCATCCTCCCTGTTCCCCAAGCCCGCAGCTTGAGCTTTATCTTTGACTTGCACCTCACCTTCAAACCCTACATTGACTCCGTTGCCAAATCCTGCCGCTTCTCCCTCCACAATATTGCCAAGATCTGCCCTTTTCTGTCCATCTCCTCTCCAAAACTCTCATCGACGCCCTAGTCATCTCACGCCTCGACTATTGTAACCTCCTCCTCGCTGGCCTTCCCCCGCTCACACCTTTCTTCCCTTATCTCTGTTCAAAACTCTGCTGCCAGGATCATCCACCTAGCCCGTCACTTTGACCATGTACAGCCTATCCTCTCCTCTCTTCACTGGCTTCCTCTTCCTGAGCGTATTCTGCACAAGCTCCTCATGTTCACCTACAAAGCTCACAACCTCGCTCCCCCCTACCTCTCTGCCCTGGTCTCCCTCTGAACCCGTTCGAGCACTCCGCTCATCTTCCATCCCCTCCCTCACCCTCCCACGCTTCCCCAGCTCCCCCAACTGCCTTTGTCCCTCCTCCCTCGTTGCCCCGCATGCCTGGAACTCCCTTCCCTGCCCTCGTTCACCTTGCCCCCACCCTCCACACCTTCAAGTGTCGTGTTGTGCCTCAGTTTCCTCAAAGGGAATTTGCGCTTAGTGGTCCAGGCCTGACATGATCTGGTCTGGATACAGGGCGCTCTTTTCCAATATATGGAAACTCAGTTTACACTTTGCTAATAAGCCAGCCAGCTCAGCAAAATATTGTAAAGACAATTTATTTATAAATGAAGCTGACTTAAGAATATTATAAAAATATGAAGCAATAATTTACTTAAGTTCAATTAAAGACATAATACAAAAGAATCTGTGTCAGTTAAAAACACATGATTTAGAAAGACATTTCTGTTCAAAGAACAGCTCTTATTACAAATTAAAAGATCTTAACATCTATAAGATATAACATATGCTCTAAGTATTATTTCTATGGTTGACTCAATGCATCATAAAGAATATACATTCATATTACCCAGTACTTTGTCCCATACAGCCATATGGATATGAGAAAAGCTCCAAGGAAGGAACTGTTTCTGAAAAATCCATTTCTCCTCTCTCTTCTTATGGAGGGAAATGCTTGGAAGTCAGCTAAAAATGACGTCAGGTCAAAACTGCTGATGGAGGGTTTTCTCAGAGTACATAGTAAGAAGCCTGTTAATACATACTAAAACAGGTGACTATCATGTAAGATAGGATTAACAAGGAGTAAACTCCAAACAAGCAAGGTCTCTTCCTGCCCTGCTTGGGAGTCACGTCTCTTGACTCTAGTCAACAGTGAATGTTGATTTCTTTAAGAAAAAGACTGGCTAATTACATCTCCTATTCCAGCATCTGGTCAAGAGTTCAGTAGAAAGGTCACTATAGGACAGCTCTTTAGGAAGTAATCATACAGAGAAGCCAATTCTGATTGCCAATATATTGGAACACAGATGGTCAAAAAATATATGCCTACATACAGGATACATGACACAAGTCCCTCCTCAAAATCCACCTCTTCCGCTCTGCTCCGCCCTTCCTAACTCCTGCTAGCCATCCTCACCCAGGATTATCCCTCACCTGTTATCTGCAAATTCCCAATTTACTGTAACCAAGCCAAGAACGTGTACCTGAGTTACTGCATCCTTATGAATGTTGCATCCCTTGTCTGTCCCCCTCTGTTCCCCCTTCACTGTCTCCCCTCCCTGTCTTTACATTGTAAGCTCTTGGGCAGGGACCGTGTCGACCTTATTCTTTGTAAAGCGTCAGGTACATCGCTGGTGCTATGTAAATGCTTATAATAAAATAAATAAATAAATCTGAGACTTGAGCTGAGCAGGGGGAGCTTTTTGATTTCTTTAGAGGTAGGGATTGCCTCCTGTGTCAGTTTCGAAGTGTGCTCTGATTTCAGAATTAGCTGTAGCTTTCAATTTTTCCCTGAGAGTGTGGGGAGGAAAATCTACACTGAGACTGAATTACCCTCAGGCATCTGAACGAGAATATTAGTCCTCTCCCTTAACTCCTAAGGCGCTGTTTTCCTCCTTAATGTAGAAAGCATCTTTCCATAATCTTGTCATGACACAGTAAAGCTCTTCTAAATAGTATAGTTAATATCATCTCAATATAGGGATCTCATTGGTTTCAGTGGGAATCATGAAATAAAACCCATGTGCAGAAGGGGTCCATCCCTCCCATTTGCCAGCGGATTTCAAAGCTGTAAACATACTAACACTACAAGAACTATAAACAGGTTCAATAAAATTATATAAGAGCGAAAAGGGTATAGAGAATCAGTGTCAAGGGGCTCCCTAACTATAGGGTGAAAATTATGATCCCTAGGGTCTCTGAACCCCGAATTGTTCCCAACTAACCTTCCCATCCATCAGTAATTTGATCCGTAACCAAATAAATTTCTCCACAAAAGGGAGGGCCGAGCTCCCATCTTGCACATCCCAACAGAAAGGCAATTCACAAGGTAAGTGAACCAATTGCCCTTTCTCCTGGGATGCGCAGGACGGGAGTTCCTATTCTGGGGATTTTCCAGAGCAGTACTTGTAACAGGAGGGATGTAGCTAGGATCGAATAAAATTGGGTAATTAATTGAGAACTCCCTGCAGAACTCTATGGCCAAAGGTCGCGCCTGCAGAGTCCAGCACATCAATTTTATAGTGCTGTGTGGAAGAGTGCAGGCTGGCCCAGGTGGCCGGCCTACAAATTTCCAGGAGAGGAGCCCTAGCTCTAAAGGCCCAAGAGGTAGCTGCCCCTTGGATACAGTGGGGTATAATGCCTTGAGGAGGCATCAGATCCAAGGCTTTACAGGCCTCAGAAATACATGCTGTGAGTCATTTACCTATAGATGTTCAAGAGGCTTTAAGGTTTCATCTCCTAATATTAAAATCTATTAGAAGAGCGGAGGACTTCCTATAGAAGGATGACTTGGATAAATAGATTTTGAGTGCCCTACGCACATCTAATAAGATGCCAGGTCTTCTCCAGAAGGTGGACGGGCTTAGAGCAAAAAGAGGGGAGTATTACTTCTTCCCGTTTGTGGAAAAGGGAGTTTACCTTTGGTAAAAAGGATGGATCGAACCTAAGCATGACCGTGTCTTTTTTGAAAAGACACAAGGTGGGATCCATGGAGAGAGCCCCCAGCTCGGACACCCTTCTTGCTGAGGTAATGGCAATTAAAAAAGCGACCTTAATAGTTAGAAAGAAACGGGAAACCTTCTGAAGAGGCTCATCTTTGCTCCCAAACTCTTAGCTCAGTCTTTCCGTGCTTGGGAATAGGAACTGGATGTAGGGGGTAGATCCAGGCACTGGGAAGGAGCCAAATAAAAGCTAGCCATGGGCCACAGTTGGCCCCCCAGGCTTGAGGCTCCCCAGCCCTGGGCAAGGGAGACAAAAAGACTGCAAGGGGGGGGGGGAGGGGGAGGGGGAGGTGGACCATGTTATCCTACAAGGGCTTTTTTTTTTTTTTTTAAAAGGGATACCAAACAAGGACAAAATGTAGCATGTGTAATGTTTCTTTGACTTTGTTATGAACTTTAATCTTTATTTAATTAAAACAAGATTATTAAGACTAGTGTGTGATAGTCTGATCCTCAAAGCACTCTGCCATATTCACACAGGCCACACTCACTGCAAGCAGGCTGCCAGAGGTGCACTTTGAGGACCATAATATATTGGACTGTTTGGGAATCTCATTTAGAAATTTAATCAAATTAATCAATATCCATTTGTGCTGTCATCACATTCCCATATGCTGATTTTGTCTTTACTTGTTGTGCCCTCAAGACAGGCATTGAATTGCAGGGATTTTTGTGTGTGGTTGAGACTTTATCTTAATTTAGATCTATGCCAGTTCCATACCTGCCAAAATATGAACAATAAATAATGACAGTCAACTAAAAAGTATATTTCTCAATTCCTGAGCTATAGACTCCATCTCATGACACAGTACTTTAAGAAGATGCAGATGTTGTACAGAAAAGTAATAAAATTACCTGTATTATACAGAAGCTCTCTTACTACAATTTATTTGCATTATTTGTAAGTGAAGAATTGAGATGATCTAGGTTCCCCTTTAATATAACTAACAATCTAGAAATAACAACAAGGGTAATTATCTTTGGAGAAGTTGGAAGAACTGGTTACAAACAAATCCACTTTTGAATATACAATATCCACTTTTTGAATATACAAAGCTTTGTTTGAAACAAAAAAAGAGGAATTGATCCAAGACTGAGGGTATGCCGTTGAAAAACTGTCAGAGTAGTTTTGAAATTATTGAAAGTGAACAAAATTTTCATGTTTGCGATTTTAGTAAAACCATTCTCCTGGGATGTGCAGGACAGGAACTCTTTACTCTGGGGATGATTCCCACCAAGGCCAGTAGGAGGCAGACTTCAAAGGAATCCAACTGGCAATGTGCAGAGGGGGTCCGTCTCTCCCATTTGCCAGTTGGATTTCTGCCATACCAGATAGGAGGTAGATCTGTGTGCTCTGCACACTGAGGCAGATTTCTACTCAGGCCTATTAGGCCTATTACTTTTTTTAAAAAAGAAGAAAAGAGCAGCCTAAGTCCTTTACTGCCCTTGCGGCAAGGGGAAAAAAAGGAGGAAAAAGCCTCGGAGGCTTGTCCCTTCTGGTGCGGAGCCCCGGGGGGAGTCCCTCTGGAGCTCCTTTCCACCCATTGCAGACCTGTCACCGTCGGGCCCTCCACGTGAGCAGCAACAACTCTCCGGGCTGCTTCGGCCTCCCAGAGTGAAGGATGACCCCCCCATATCAGATGGCAGCGGCGCTAGCAGCCTCCCTCTGGTGGGCCGCTTTTCATCACTGCAGGAGGCAGCTTGGCGGCGTGGAGACAATGGTGTCAAAATGCAGGGATGCCACCGTGGAGTAAATCCAGGCTGTACCCCTGGATGCAGTAAGGCCCCCTATGAACACTGGAAAACATCCTGGTTTGAGCAACCACGCAGACAGAGGTCGTAAAAACTGTGGACAAGGAGGTACAATGCTTATGGGACCACAGGTTCATCATAAATCTGGAAAAGAGTCAGATTGCTCCATCCCAATCTATAGAGCACTTTGGAGTAATCATACATACAGATCTGGACAGGGTCTTTCTCCCGCTTCCACACTACTCAAAGATCAGGGAGCTCATTCTGGTAGTACTTTCCAAAAAATGAGTCCTTCTGTTCCAGCTGGCCAGTCTTCAAGGTCTCATGGTATCATGCACTCACCACTTAGCATGGGCTACACCACTCTGCAGAGGTTTCTCCTTTGTTGGTAATCCCAGATCATGGAGAAAGTCAAGGTTTTTCTAACTTTGCCGCCCAAGGTCACCAAATCCCTCTCCTAGTGGATGGTGCCTCGCAGATTCAGCATGGGTGTGCCCCTCTCAGAGCCATTTGACTGGTGAGAACTACCGATGAGAGCCTCCACAGATGGGGGGCTCATATGCAGGACAGTTACGCTCAGGGCACCTGGTCTCCCCGGGACAAACAGAACAGTATGAATTGGCTGGACCTCAGGGTGATTAATCTAGCCCTCCTTCACTTTGCCAACTACATCAGAGAAACCCATGTTTTAATTTACATGACCACCACCACAGCACTGGCATATGCCTGGAAGCAGGGCAGATTCAGGTCTCCCACCTTCAACAAGGAAGCCAGGGAGATGCTCATATGGGCAGAAAGGCACCTTCTATCTCTGACGATTCTACACATTGAAGGATCCACCAACAACATGGCAGACTGGCTCAGCTGATGGAAAGCGGACCTGGGAAAATGGGCCTTGAGCCTGAAAGCGTTCAAGCAGACAGAAAAAGCCTTCGTATCGCTGATTCTAGAACTGTTTGCATCTGGGGGAAACGCCAAGTGCAAAAGATTCTTCACCAGGAGCCACCATCCTCTAGCAGAAGCAATAGATGCCCTCAACTGGGCTTGGCCACGAGAGATTCTGTATGCCTTCCCCCTCCCCAGGCTCAGAGAGAACCGCCAACAAGATTGGCAAGGAAGGAATCTCCATCATTCTAGTGGCTCCCCTCTGGCCCAGAAGACCTTGGTTCGCAGACGTGGTAAATCTCTTGAAAGGAGAACCTCTACTACTACAAGCGGATTCAGACCTTCTCTCACAGGGTCACTCCATTATGAGATACTGGACTTCCTTTGTCTGATTGCCTGGCTCTTGAGCGTGCAGCCCTGAGAAGTTTTGGCTACTCACGCGCAGTTCTCCAAACGCTCATGGCCTCCAAACAACAGTCCACAAAGCACATTTACCAATGCGCCTGGCGAGTCTTTGCTAGTTGGTGCCTAGATTGACAGCTGAATCCCCAAAGCCCTAAAATTGCTGACATTCTCTTATTTTTGCAAGAGGGTTTAGATAAGGGTCTTAGGACAAATGCTCTTGCTAGACAAGTTGCAGTTAGGAGCCCTGTCTATGGACCCCTCTCTGTGCATTTTTAAAAAGGACACAGTGGTTCTCAGACTAGATCCCTCCTTTATTCCAATGGTAAATACACTTTTTTACAGACAGGAGGAGACTTTTTTTGTCCATGGCCTAAACATCCCTAAGAGAAAACTTGGCATACCTTGGATGTAAGGGGGGCTCTCAAAAATTTACCTAAATAGGTCCGCTGGCTATAGGAAATCATCAGCTCTCTTAGTAGACTACAGTTTCAAGAGACGAGGTCTTAAAGCCTCTAGAGCTCCTATCGGACGGTGGCTCTCAGCGTGCATTTCAGAGGCATACAGAGCATCTGATTTAGTTCCTTCCCAGGGCATTGCTCCCCACTCTACCAGAGGGGCAGCAACTTCCTGAGCATTCAGAGTTAGGGCTCCCTACCTGTAGATTTGCAGGGCGGCTACTTGAGCAAGCCCTCACTCTTTTACTAGACATTATAAAATGAATTGACTGGACTCTGCAGATGCAGCCTTTGGCTGCAGGGTATTACAGGGAGTTCTTAAGGTTTGCAGGTTTGGTTTGATCCAGGCTTTCCCCCTCCCTTTGTAGGTAGGTAGGTAGGTAGGGACAGACAGACAGACAAAGTTTATTGTGTAGCCCATGGCTATTACAAATTGTTAAAACAAAAAAATTAAAACATTGCCATACATTCACACAGAAATTATCATTAAATACAACATATCAACAACTTCACTGCAAGACACTGCAAAACTTCAGATAGAATCAAATAACAATAAATTTGCACCTCTCAGGCTTACTGACTATTGAGAATAAGTTCCTTCCGAATATGTATCGCTGCCTCACAAAAGGCAGCCACATTCCTAGACCTCATAGAATCGACAGGGTTAAGCAATTTCAAAAGTAGGATAGGAGGGGGAATAGGAACAACATCCCCCAAAAGGGGGGCCAAATATATATTCCTAGGGGAAGCCTAAGCGGGACATTCCAGAAACATGTGGATGCAAGTCTCCACAATCCCGAGATTGCATATGGGACAGATCTTTTTCTCCCAGGGAATACTTCTGTACCGACCCTCCAGAACAGCAGACAGAAAAACATTACAACAAGCAAAAGCTATTCAACGATTATAAGGAAGCCAGGAAACAAGATAGCTCTGGCCCCGACAGGGGCTACTCAGTTTGGAATATAGAGGAGCTACTTGTTGGGACTCCAATAAAGAGGTTTCTGAGTGCAAATCCTGGTCAGCAATTCTTTGCTTAACCAGGACAATTGCACCTTTCAACCCACAAGATTTCAGGGACTCCAGAGGTAATCCCAACTTCCGAACCTCACTGCTTACTGCCAGTTCCCAATCTGAGAAAATACCACTGGATAAGGCCATCATCAGCAAAGAGGTCTCCTGGGTTGGAAAAACCATGTTTTTTAGCCAAAATTTAATAAGACTCAACAATGTGCATGATCTAAGTGGGGAACACCCCAGTTCGTGGTGCATTATTACCTGTGGTGTACCAATGGGTAAGTCCAATATTGAGCGTAAAAACCCATTTTGTATAACCTCAAGTTTCCCCAGAAATCCCAGACCCAGTACAGGTAGCTCCACCCCTCTGTATTCCTCCAACCAGGTGTTGCAGCTCCCGCTCACTCTGCTCCGTCACGCCACCAGTAAACCCTTTAGAAGCACCCTTTGTAGCTTTTATTACTGCTCTGGGAAATCCCCAGAGTAAAGAGTTCCCATCCTGCACATCCCAGAAGAAAGGGCAACTGGGTCACTTACCTTGTGAATTGCCCTTCTGTTGGGATGCACAGGATGGGAACTTGGCCCTCCCATGCTGGAGGTACTATCAGCTGGCATCAGAACAAATTATCAGTATATTCTCGGGCAGCCTGGACAAAACAAAGTTTAAAATTAAGAGAAAAGAAAAGAGTATGTCCTATTACGGAAGGCCCGAGTTACTCCCCTCAATATTTTTCATTTTAGTAGAAGTTTTTTCCTTGTTTTAAGGAGCGTTTGTGTAGTTATTATTGCAGTTCTCAGCTTTGAAACAACTGGCAAATAGGCGGGACGGACGCCCTCTGTGCCTGGCCAGTTGGATTCCTTTGAAGTCTGCCTCCTACTGGCCTTGGCGGGGATCATCCCCAGAGTAAAGAGTTCCCATCTTGCGCATCCAAACAGAAGGGCAATTCACAAAGTAAGTAACCGAATTGCCCCTTTCAAGTTATGAAGCAATTTATGAGGTAATTATATAGATAGGTTCAATCATCTGTAAAATGTACATACTACCACCTTTTATACTGGGACTTTGTGATGTTTAATTTGTTAACGTATGTAAAGCTCTTTCGAAGCCTTGGCTGGAAGGTCTAGTATGACAAGAGATCTTAAGATATTAAAAAGGTGTTATTTACAATAACTCAAATTGAATTAAAAAAGTAGAAACAGGTTATAGGCTATAGTTAACAAGTAAATCAAAGACTATCCAACCTTTAATTCTGCATTTTCAAGACGAATGTCTTCATTTTCAGAGTTGACAAAATTAAGCTTTGTAAGATTTTCTTTATTTGAATTTCTTCCACAATCTTGTATCTTTTTTAGTTCCTCCAAAAGGTTTGAAATCTGCCTTTAATAAACCAAGCAAAAATTCCTGTCACAATGGATATTATATATTTATACTTAATTAATGCAAACTAAATTGTGCTTTACCGAATGACCTTTTTGTTGCTTTTAAAAAATGTATTTAATTGATAAATATGGCACTCCATGTTTATACATACCACTTGAGCAACATTTAGAAAAGTAAGAAGTGCTTCTGCTTTCCAATAAATGAAATTACGAAGTCAAAGGATGTAAAAGAATAGGATAAGTACAATAATAAGTGAACTGGACAGAAGGAATTCACAAGCATGCTTGCATTTTTTGATTGTGCTTATCTCATTTGACAGGCGTTCTTTAGTAATAATATCTTAATATAGGGAAAATAAATATATTTGACTTTACTCTTCATTACTTATTGGAGTTCATTTTGCAGTACACACAGGATTGACAAAATTGGAAATAGTCTAATCAAGTTCACATTTGTTTTTATACCATTTTGCTTCCTAGTTCTCAGCACAGATACAGTTGCCGTCATATTTAATTTCAAGAAAATAAAAATGCTTCTATTTTTTTAAAAAAAGAGAACTCTTTCTAGAAATATTATGTTTCGTAAAATATCCAAAAAAGCTAGCATAACATAACCACATCCTTCATCCTTTGGGGAGGAGGGGGTGTCAGGGTTTTTAGCTCCTCCCTACCTTTATTTCTATTTTGATTTATTTGTCCTAACCCTGTTTTGAGGTTCTTAAATTGTCCACTGTTTTTAAAAATGGTTTTATTCAATTGTTTTAATAGAATTATACGTCACCCCGAGATGCCGTAGGCATATGGGGCGACAAATAAATGCTTAAAATAAATAAATAAATAAATAAATAAATAGTGTGTTACTCTACAATTTTTAAAATTAAGGAAAATATTCTGCACAAAATCCAATTTGATACACGTAGGCATCCTTAAGTCTATTTAACAAAATTGTGACAAACCATCTGGTTCTACAATTCACACTTTCATCCATAAAAACACATAATGAATTCCTAGTATTTGCCACTAGAAAAATAATAGTCACCTTTTACTTATGTATGTTGATGTTTAACGGAATGCTTGAAATGATAGGAAACAATATAAGGGATAACAATGGAGTACCATTATGCATTCAGGGACAACCCCTGCTCCCTTTTCCACTATCACAGAGGGGTCTGCCTGCAATGAAACCAGTAAAATTCTGATGCAGTGAAACTAGGGGTGTTAACAAACGAGACACTAGCCCCCTAGAGTCCAGGTTCAGTCCGTGCAGCCCCCACTCACATGTTTAACGTGCAGAGCCTAATAAATATTCGGGCAGCCCCCACTCACAAGTTTAGCGAGACAAGCTTAATACATGGGCAGGTATTCTTCCCTGCCGTGCTCTGCCCACCAACCCTCCCCCTTTCTCCGTATCCTGCCCCATACGATGACTCGCACCCACGGCAAACCATGGGAAGAAGCTGCACCAGCTATTTCTTTCTTCCAGGCTACGACTCCAGGAGGTGTTCCAACGCCTGCTACTCCTGCCCAACCACGGAGGTTCATACCTGGATTTATACCTGCCAGCACTTGGCAGCTGGAAATAAACTTTGCTATGCACATAATGATGAGTTTATTGAGCAAATTGCACACTTTATTGAGAGCTTACGGTGAAATTTGAAAGAGAAAGAAAAAACTGAAAGCAAAACCTAACTGGTCTTTGCATATTGTCACCACCCGATTTCTTGCATCCACAGCTCACAGGGATGTACTGGCAGGAAGCAGCACACAGTTCTATCGGTGTCTCACCTGCTGCGGTGTTGGAAATCCCTCAGTTTGCATAAAACCCCCAATCAAACATACACCTCTTGTACCCCCTTCTCTAGCATCTTCTGCATTAAGATACAACTGGGTGTGTGTGTGTGAACATCCCAGCTCACAAGGGCGCTCTGCCCTTCTCTGCTTCTCCAAACCTCATATAGGGCAAGAAGCTCTCCGCCAGTCAGTTCACATTCCCTGTACCCCACGTCACTTGTGTCCCCAAAGAGATTAATCTTTGCCATCCGATCGAGACACTCTCAGCGGCCTTGCGGGTATCCTCTCGCTGTCATCAGGGCAGAGATGAGAAAAAACAGCAGAGAAGGTTTGGCGTGTTAGTGACTGCCCTAATTCTGGAAGTGCACAAACACCCAAAAAAGTCACTATCTCGTTTGCATCCCACACTTTCATCTCACCCAGGACTCCCACTCTTCCATACTACTGAACGTGGAACTACGGCAGGGTTGCACAGTGTCTGCACTCAATCATACACACATAGAACCCCACTGCATGCATAGACAGCCACCCTATGATCGCACAGGCTGCCTCAGATGATGGGTCTGCCAGTTCTCTCTGTATATTAGGCCTCATGCAAATATCAGCAAAGGCCAGGCTATCTATCACACACACCCCCTCAACTTCTCTTGGTGCCTTACCCCGGACAGCCACAGCACCCACAGACAAAAATCAAAGCCATTTGGCTTTCCAGGGCAAATAATGCACAGCAATAGCTCTCTATCATGTTATAAGCCCTCATGTTCGTTGGAAGCAAAAAACTGTTACTTTTAAAACTTAATAAAAATATATGCAGGGAAACGCACTTCCGCGAATCGCAGATCTAGCACAGAATCTCTCCCACAGGGAAATTCTCTGGAATTTCCCTGCTTGGGTGACATCACTGCACACAAGCCTTTGATTGGTTTGCATGTGGCAATGTCATCCATCAATCACTGCATGCAAGCCTCTGATTGGTGATGTCAGCTGAGATGGCATCCCTCTCCCCAGCATGGCCTACTCAGGGGCTCTGAGGGTGCTTTTAAACGAGCCCTCTCCCACTGGGAGAGGGCTCAACGCGGTGTCTAAACCCTGCGTTCCTCCAGGGGTGTTGAAATCAGGGGGGGAGGCGGAGGGCCGAGTTGACCAGTCAACCGATCTGCAGAGGGAGAGCCCGCAGAATTGGGCCCAGAGGCCTGCTGACTTGTGTGGAATTTTTTTTTTTCTGCGGGAGAATCAGGGCCCTGGGCATAGCTAGGTGGGAATGGGCCCTGGTGCAAAAGATGGAATGGCCCCCCTGCTGGAACTCTCCATTCCAGTGTGCATATGCATTCTATGTATGTGTGAACCTCCTAGGCTTGTGGGCCCTGGTGTGGCTGCACCTATTCTAGGTATGCCCCTGAATATATGAGTAGCTTTTAATCAATGGGCAGCTCTGCTCCCACATACATTCCAAGCATAGTGACCTTCACTGCCTTGCAGATCCCCTCACATGCCCATTTCTTAACATTCAGTGGTTTCCCTCTACCCCCAGTTAAAATATTCCATGTTTCCGTGGTGCTAACATCTAACATTTTTAGATGAATTGGTTGTGCGCTGACGTGCTTGTGACAGAAATGTCTATGCAGTTTAATAGCCACCTGGATTGGTAGTGCCAGTTCAGCAACACACCCACCCAGCATAAGCTTTGCAAAACCCTTTTCAGTCAGTTGCCAGCCTGTAACCAATAGCAGCCAACAGCAGCTCATGCTTGGCGTGCAACCAGTCCTGTAAGGACACATGACCAATAGCTGCTTGTATGCAGCACGTAGTCAACCCGTTAGGCTGCCGCCCAGCTCTTTAAGCTGCTTAAAAATTTGGTATGTTGTCTGCCGAGTTCATGGATGCCAGAACCAAAGCCATGGTAGATGCATGACGAGAACCTCCATGTGTTCGCTATCACGTTCCAGGCCTTCATTACCGCTGCTGAGCAGAACCTGTGAGCAATCCAACAGATCCAAGCCTTCTGCTGTTGTGATTTCAAGGCACAGAAGGCTCTCTCACTCAATCTCTGGCCAGGATAGCAGAGCCCACCACTCAGTGGAGGCTGCTGTGCTATGGTGCTGCGCACTTGTCTACCTCCAGCAACAATGGACCGCGTTGGGAAGGATCGAAGTACTGCCAGGGGAGCTGATGCGCATAAATAAGTACCTGTCAGGGTACTGCATCCTGTGGAGGGCTATAGCCACCAAGAGCCTGGTCTGAGTGGAGAAAAGCACAAACCAGTGAATGTGCTGTCCTCATGGGGAGGCACTGAGTGGGTAGCAAACTTCAGGATGCCCTGTTGCCTCCTCCTGCAGATAGCCAAGATCCATAGCTATCTGCAGGAGGCATAACAGAGCACACTGAGGAGGTCACTCATCCCTCTGAAGACACGTGTTGCCATCACCATCTGGAAGCTCGTCACTCCAGACTCCTGTTACTCTGTTGCCCAGTGATTTGGTGTTGGAATCTCCACGTTTGAACAGCAATTGTGGGAATGCTGCTGGACTGGGTGGTGCACAGTTGGCTAACCCAGGGAGGTAATGCAGAGCTTTCAGTAGGAGGGATTCCCAAACTTTATAGGGGCGATTGATGGGAGCCATATCACCATAATCTGTGTACTCCATAGCAGGGATGGCTACCTAAACCGGAAGGTTTTTTCTCTGTGGTTCTCCAGGCCATAGTGGACCATCATGACCAGTTCATGGACGTGCTGGCCAGGTGGTCCAGGAAGAACCACGACACCCACATCTTACATCAGTCTCCCTTCTTTAGCTGCATGTACGCATGAGACTTTCGACCCTCCACAGAAACATGCATTGAGGGGCTGCTCCTGAGGCCTGGTATTCTTGGGAGCCCTGCCTACCCCCTGAAGCCCTGACTCATGAAGGCATATACAGTTGTCCACCCAGAGAAGGTACATTACCCAGAGAATAGGTACATTAACCGGAGCTCAGCACCACCCACTTTGTTGCGGATAGGGCTTTGGGGCTTTTAGAGCAGTGCTGGAGATCAATAGCTGCAAAGATTGTTTTCCAGCTAGAACTTGCTCCACTGCTACCAGTCCCTGTGCTCTCCATAACATCTGCAAGACTGGCAGGGCCGAGTTGGAGAACCTCCCGCCAGTTAGCTTCAGCGAACCAGAGCCCCTGTTTTGGAACCAGCTGAACCGAGCGGAGTTAACACATAGCTGGAAAGATCCACGACGCCTTGTACTAGCACATCAACTGCAATGCTAGTCCCAACACCCATCATCAGTGACAGTTTAAAGAGCATCGGTGAACTGTTTCAAATGATCTTTTAGCAATAAAGCCTTTAAAAATATTTTCTGTGTGTCGCTGTTTTCCTCTGGCCCATTTGGCTCCTCTGGCACTAGGATGGCATACTTTCTCTTCCTGGCCCCCTCCACCCCCTATGCTATTTCCTGTCAGGTGGCCTTTACCCATGTGTTCCCTATTGGTATTTGCAGATTAGCCGGCTGCAGGCCGGAACCTCTGCATTTCCTATTGGCATTTGCAGGCGGTCTGGGAATGCTAATAGGAAGTGCAGATGCACAGGCATGCAGCCATCTACCATAGCCCTCCTCCACCGTCAAGTGCATTGCCACAGTGGACTCAGCACCCCGTTTTGGGTGCACCTGCCAGTACCCCCTCCCTTTCAACCCCCAATGTGGCTTATCACTATGCCATATCACTATTCTTCAAGGGCCTCCCTCCCCAAACTTCCCGTTCCAAGAAGAAGCACAGAAACCATGGATTATGAATAATTAAAGAACTTTGTTTAATAAATAAATAAAGAGAAAAATTAAAGAACTTAAATTAACAACTATTTGCACCTGGCTCCTTTTAGGAGAAGTTGGCCACACTCGCTTGGGTGGTGAGACTGGTGAGGGGACATTTTCCTGATTCTCCTCCTGTGGATCCAGTTGTGGAGGAGTGTTTGCAGGAGGCGTGCAGGATTTATTGGTGGGGAGGTGGTGTGCCCGGCCCAGGAACTGTTATCTGGTGTGAGTACAGTGTGGAAAGGGCTTGTATACTTTCTCTGGGATTTGCTGGAGGAACCAGGGCGGGTAGTCAGGTTCCATGATGGGGCAGGAAATGGTGCCTGCCCCTGAGCAACAATGCTTGCAGTCGTGGCAGCAACATGCTTGATCAGGAAACTCTGGAGCTGGATGGACTGGGACAGGCTACTTTGCTTCTGTGCCCACATCACACTCATCTCCTTGCTCACCTTCTCAGTCACACTGTCTGATTGCTTAAACTGCTTCCAGAGGCAGGCCTAATGCCTGTCCTCCCACCGGTGGTCCAGGCAGGCCTCCGCAGCCAAGGCCTCGCATTTTGCAGCATTAAAAATATAAGCAGTACCATACTGAGTCAGACCAATGGTCCATCAAGCCCAGTATCCTGTCTCCGAGAATGTTCAATCTCTTTCTCTTGGGAGAAGTAATGGAATGCCAGTGCTTGATTTCCATGTTCTTCATGAGTGTGGGCAGAAGCTCCACTGGGCGCTTGTAGCTGGGGGTTTTGCCCACACTCATTGCACTGGCAGACCTGTAACAAAGAAACAAAGAAAGTCATGAGTTCAGACCACCCCACCCACCCCAGTGTTTCAGCCCCTGCTGCCCTATTTTCAACCGTCTGCCTGCCTGAAGTGAAGCAGTAATGAGTACCCAGCCTATGCTGCTGCTCCTGGGGTGGTTGCTGTGGTGGGATCCCAGCACCACAAAGTTCTCATCCCATGATCACTGTAGAGGAGTGAAGAACATACAGAAATCAAGCACTACCATTTCCCTCCCCTCAGTTGCCATTTTTGATATGACCACTCCGCCAGCCCACCATGGTGCCTTTCTTCCTCTCCCCCCCACCCAAGGGCCCGCCATGATGCCTTGTTACCTAGTTCCTGTGCCTACCATTTCTTTCTGATGGAACTATTTCCAGTGATTTTCCTGCTGCTCCTCCGCATTCTTCTGGCCACCTGTCAACACAGTAAACAATAGTGGTGGGACCCCGGGCCCATTACCGGCTACCGGATTTACCGGTTCCCGGTTCTACGAAAACCGGATTCCCGGATTAAATCCGGTAGCCGGTACCGGATTTAATTCATTGGTTTCAATGGGGCGCTGTGTCCCCATTGAAACCAATGAAATATCCCTCCCCCTCCCCCTGCCAGGCTGCGCGGGTGGAAGGGGGGACACCCCCCACCCACCCTGCCCAGCCTGACTTTTTGTTTTCAAAAAGAAGAACAGAGTAAGACCCCGAGGCGGAGGCGAAGGCGAGCCCACCCCCCAGCACCAGCGGCCGCGGCGTCCCCGCAGCCGCCGGTAAGTATGACTCGATCCCTGGGGGGGGTG
>QEPC01014770.1:326590-385141 GCA_003113815.1 Sphenodon punctatus | reverse complement strand
CCCCCCCTTCGCTGCCTTCTTTAATGCCCATGAAGCGTAAGTTGTTTCTTCTGGATCTGTTTTCCAGATCTTCGCATTTATGTTTGAGCATATTCATGGTTTCTTTTATTTTTGTCAGGTCACTGTCTGAATTCAGCGCCTGGTCTTCCAAGTTAGAAATCCTTTCTTCTGCCTGATTCATTCTTTTATTCATAATTTCTAGTTTTTTATTTCCTTCTTCTACTGAGCTGTTTACTTTATTAATTTTGTCCAAGACTTCTATTTTATCTTTTTGGGCTTCTGCCCTTGCCTCTTTTATTTCCTTCAGTATTGTGTTCATAGTGGCCTGATCATCTGGCTCTATGTTTTCTGAGGCTGTTTGGGCGGGCGCGGCCGCCATTTTCTCGCTTACCCCTGTGTCTTCCTGGATTGTCTCTGCAGTTTGTTTCTGCTGCCAGTATCGGGTGAGCGGCCCCTTTTCGTTGTTTTTTTTTTGTGGGCTCATGCCCCAAGCGTTCCCCTTGCTGGTTCTTTACTTTTTTTGGAGTTATTTTGCCGTTTTTTCTTTTTTTTGTAGCGCGGTAGCGGGTATGCGGGGAGAGCTCAGGATCGGCGCGACCGGCTATTCGCGCATGCGCATTAGCCCCCGAAATCAACATTCTTCATCAAACATTAGGCTTGCTGCTAGCCTAAATTCTCACCCACTCTTCAGATCAAATCCCCGATACATTTGGCAGACAATCACTTCAGAAGTGTTCTCTCTGTTACAGAATTTAAGTAAGTGTAATAAGGACATTTATTTAATACATTTTTTAAAAGAACAGCCTACTAATCACCAATTGCTTGCCTTATTCCATTAGGTAATGATGAAGAACATTTGGTTCATTGGTGAATCCTACATCACCAGACTAGAGCAATTCTGCTGCACAGAACACACCCAGGTCGATTTAAATTTGGAAAATGTTACAGTGCGATGGATCAGAAGGGCGGGGGATGCGATGGTCTAATGTATTGCCTGCTTTAAAGAACGAAAGGCAATTCATTGCCTCAATTTCTTCCCTTCCTTCATGCATTGCAATCCATTCTGGTGGTAACAATATTGGAATGCTCAAAGGCGTTGAGCTACTAGAGTACATGACAAATGATTTAATGGCAATCTGTCGGCTTTTTCCTGGTTGCAAGATTGTTTTCTCTGATCTCATTATTTGCAAGTGCAACAGATATAGCACAAACATGAAGGCTATTAATAAATGTGTTTGAAATGTTAACAAGTCTGTTGGTGCTTTCATTAAAGATATTGACATAGTTTCAGTCTGGCATAGGAACATTGTAGCCGCTGACAGCAATATGTTTTTGGACGATGGTGTACATCTTTCACAATCTGGCATGTCTATGTTCTATAGTAACATTAGGTATGCAATATTACAAAATGTATTGTGATGTGTGTTTTTAGGAATGCATATTGATGTTGTAATTTATATTTATTTCTCTGTATTTTATACATTTAAAAGCCCTGGAAACTTTTTTAAATACACCAATTTTTTCCTCAATTTCTTTGTATAGATTATATTTAAAAAAGAAGAAATGGCACATGATTCTGCAAAGCGGAAACGTGATGATTCCTCTTCTAAGCTGTGCAATAGAAGTCACGGTCTGAGCCCTACATTGTTGCTTCACAATGGGAAAAAAAGTGTACAGGAGACAGAGAACCATCAGAAGAAGCAGCACTCTGAGTCTCGCCCACCACAATTACCACAATCTTTTCTGGATGCTTCAGCTGTTGCTTCATGCGCCGCACACTCACAGCCTCCTCTTGTGTTGTGACCAGAGTTCCCACAGCAATCTGATGTTGCGGAACGGTCTCAGCCGCTGCTATCAATACATATTTCACCAGCAAAAATATCATTGCCGCAGCCTGGCAGTCCATTCCCAAAGACTCGCAATCGAAACTTTCTTTGCTGTGGCCGCAAAGACTGTAAAAGAAGCCACAGATAAATCTCAGACAGTGGAATGTAATAGAAAATCTCATTCTGCTGGAGCCCTTTCAGGCTATGACTGAGTTCGTGAGCAAGGCGAATGCGACAGTCAGCCAGAGCTTGGTCTTGCCTGTACTATTAAGAAGCCAAGTTGAAGACATCGCTGCCTCCTTTGTTTGTCAGCAGGTGGATGGTAAACGTCTTGCCATTATCTTGGGTAAAATTATCCACCAGAGCACCCAGTTTGAGAAGATAGGCGAAGATTCTTTGTACCGGATGGCAACAGCTCTGGACCCACGTTTCAAGGTTAAGAAGGTCTGGGGCGGGGGGGGGGGAGAATCCGCTACCGCTGCACGCGAAGAAATTGCCGCACAGATGGTAGGAGAGCATGGCAACAACACACATGATGAATCTGAAGAGGATGAAGCAGAGCGTGTTTCCGAAGATAACACTCAACAGCCTCAGGCTTCTTCGATGTGGTCAAATTTAGAAAAGTATGGCCTCCTTGCACAGAATTGCACTCGACAGTCAAGAAGAGTTGATCTGCTTCACCATCGTCACCGTCCAATAACACTCGCTGCAGCCGAGGATATGTACGATCGGTACCTTTCGTCGGATGCTGTTGGCATGAATAATGATCCATTCATTTACTGGGCAGAAAAAAGAGAGACTTGGTCAGCACTCTACAGTTTGACATCACACACCTTGGTTGTCCTGCCAGCAGTATCCCATCACAACGTTTATTCAGCTGTGCGGGCACAATTGTAGGTAATAAAAGAACTAGTCTTTCCAGTTTAAATCTCGTGCGCCTAGCATTTATTAAAACGAACAGGTCATTCCTACCTAAAATTACTAAGGATTTCCTGCAAGCCACAGATGAGAAAATAATGAGGTGCACCTCAGAGGCGATTGATCACCAGAAAAAAGATTATGACCACCCAGATGAAATCTCTGAAGGTATACAAGAGCACTGAGTGAGCAGGTAAGCTTGGCCAGCATCCGCTTGTAAGCGGCAGAGGTTGTGTTGCTGTAATGAAGTGTCAGTGATTCTGCTGTCTTTTGGTGATTTCAGACGTGATGGCCGCCTGAATTGACCGTGGGCCGTGGGGTGATTCGGACCACGGGCAAGGGTCAAGGGGTGGGCGAACAGACGTTCCCTCATTCCTTCCCACCCGTGGGGAACGAGACACCACGGCCCGTGGTCAATTCAGGCAGCCGTTACATCTGTTGGCTCACCCCTGCGTGCCGCCGTCGGCTTGTCCCCCAGCGCGACGGGCAGGAAGTGCGGCCAATCCGGTCACACACCCACACCTGGGACCATGAAGGCGAACCCCGACCGTGGTGAAGGGTGAGTAAACAGACGTGACGAACCCTTCACCATGGCCGTGGTGGCCTTTGACCACGCTTTGTTACCTCTGGGTGATGAGAGGTAACGAAGCGTGGTCAATGCAAACGCGGCCCGCGTTCGACTGTGGTGAACATCTGGTGGGTGGCAAACAGACGTTCACTGCAGTTCACCATGGCCCGCGTTTCACTTTGGTCATGGCGGGGTGAATATTCACCCTGTCACATCTGAAATCACCCACTGATTGTGTAGTCAGCGATTAATTTGTGTTGTCTTTTTCTGTTTCACACACACAGTTTGCAAAATTCGCGGGAACAGATCGCAGAGGCAGAACTCTGCAGCATGAATCTATTTTTCAGTATAGCAGCACCCACCAATGATTCCAAAAGCCATCGATGCTGTGCAGTCATGGCCTCAACGGAATGACACATAGGCAAACTGGACTTGGGAATCGCATGGTTTGGTCTATTCAGAAATAGCATAGGAATGCATGCACTCAGTGTGTTGTGTGCATCAGGGAAATAGTGTTTTTTTAAAAATAAATTAATGTATTTAATCTTCATCTTGGCTATTTAGGGAAAGTGATGGTCCGTACGACTGAAAGAACAGCAGGCAAGAGAAGTGAAGTGATCAATCCAAAGTTGAAGCTAACTATAATTTATTTTTTTTAAACGGACACATACGGCCTATGTACATGTACAAGTATGTGTACACGTACAACGTGTACACGTACTTGTACATGTACAGTACAAATACAGATCCATGTACAAGTACAGATCTGTGTACAGATCCATACTGTACATATACTTTTACAGTATGCTACTTATCTTTGATACATATGTAAACATTTATATAATATGTGATAGCTAGGATTTTTATAAAAAGTGTTCCTTCAAATTCTCTATTAAAAATTAAAAATGCAAACTGAACAACTTACAAGTGTGCTTTTCTTTAATGTTTTTTTCAGGAAAATTGATCAATTCATGACAGGAACACGCAACAGCTACACACAGTCAGTTTGTAGCCAGCCACTGCCAGCATTCTTCAGGGATTGAGTACTGAACCGATTGCCATTTTCATATGGAGTCATGAAGGAATTTTCCAAGCACAATCAATTTTTTCCTACAAGCCAGTAGTGGGTTTTTTATAAGATGTGAACAGTTGGTTTTGCCTTCATCTGGAAAATAAAAAAAATTGAAAATACAACCAAATTGATTGCCACAGCTACCAACCTGTAGTACATATCAATACCTACATCGAATAAAAATAATTTGGTATTAATTCGTGTATGTGCTTTATCATCTTTCACTCTCTGATCATACACTGGACACATGGTATATATTCTAGTTTATAAAAGAAAACAGAACACAGACGGGGGTCACTCATAATGTGACACAGATGGGGGTCACTCATAATGAGGCATGGCAAAGGCCTATCGCAAAGGTATACAATCATACTGTAGCTGTGATAACAGTGCATTCTGTAGTTCCTAGTTTTTAGCTTTAAAAAGTAGCCCATTTTGTTAGTGTTGGCTGCTGGGAGGGATTTGAAAATAAAGCATATAAATTAACTATTAAAAATCAATGCCACTGTGCTATTTTTGCATTGCGATACATTGTAAATTAAAACTAGCACAACAGCCCATTGTGCAGCGTGCAATAAAACCTGTATAGCCAGTTGGTGGGAAACGGAATGGGGAATTTGATAACAACAAAAAATAGGGAGATGACTGCTAAGTTCACAGACATTCCCTAGCTACCTAGTAACATAAGAAAGAGGTAAATATGCTGTGTGTGTGTGTTTTGATGCATGAGTCGTTTTCTCAGCTGACCTGTGATGCGAGTGCCTCTACATTTGAAGAGATACTCAATTGGTTTGGACTCATTACATATGAGAAGAGAGTGAGGCACACATCTGAGAAGGGAGGGGGATATGATAGAAGTTTATACAATCATGAGTGTCGTGGACCAAAAAAATTAAGGGAACAGTTGTCCAGTTGTGTAGCTGTATTTAGAATAGGAAAGGGTTGGGAAATATTCTGGAAGATGTTTGGGGAATGTAACTTCTTACTGTTTGGGGGCTGGCAGCGGCAGCCCCAGTCAACATAAGGGAATGAATCACCCCAATGCTGTATGGATGGAATGATTGCAAAATAGCCCTGAGGTGCCTGGAGAATTATTTATGATCGGTTGGCAAACATTCAATCTACTCTCATTCCCTGGTGAACATACTAGACTTTTGTAGCAAGGGATCAGCTGCTGCAGACAGGATTGTGTCACTTGTGTGTCTGGTCACTTCACTGGTGTGTGTTGTGAACGACAGGACAGGGGCAAAAATTATGAGCAAAAATGCACATAAGTGAAAAACAAACTATTTAATAGACAAAATATTTTTAAACAAACTATTTTTTAAAATGTAACTTTTTGAACATTAACATTAAACTTAAAACTTTGGTTTAAAAAACATACAACTTTGTATAAATCAGCTGTCAGCTCTGAGAAGACCCTGCATAACGCGCACCTCCTGCAGTACTTGCTCGAGCAACACACGCAGGGCTTCATTGTCCTCCCTCAAATTCTGCACCAATTCCAGCTTTGCCTCCAGTTGTTGTTCTGTAAAAATGGAAGACAGTTAGTGTATGCATTCTTGAACAGCAAAAAGTTGTGTTTTTTTTTTAGGGGGAACACTATTCACAAGGGTACTAGTAACTAACTATGGATCTTAGAGAAATCCTTACCAATTTTCTCCTGTCTGGAGATTATGTTGTGGATTGCATCCGCGGTGTCCCAAACTCTGGACCAAATTGCCACAGCAATGTCCACCAGTATTTCCCCTGTAATGGGATTGAAAAATAAAACATATCAATGCACTATTAATGATAAAAGCCCTACTAAAGTAAAGCATGGACTA
Organism: Sphenodon punctatus; assembly: GCA_003113815.1. Lineage (NCBI taxonomy): Eukaryota > Metazoa > Chordata > Lepidosauria > Sphenodontia > Sphenodontidae > Sphenodon > Sphenodon punctatus. The sequence continues at coordinate 378,931 of QEPC01014770.1, read as the reverse complement.
CAGTGAGAGATCACATAAAAAAAAATTGTATTTAACATACCAATTCGAATAAGTCCATCAAGCAATGAAGCAAACCCTGCCAAAGCCATTCTGTCAGTTTTGAATTGAGATAGATTTGACATGAAAACACGCACCACAAGGCCAACGTGAAATAAAGCCCGCCTCCCCGTGTTAAATGCCTGTGGCTGTCAGTCACAGGGAAGGACTATTCTTTTTGGTGTGCGTCCATTGCTAATTAAATGACCCGTATGGCCGAGGTAGGGCGGGTCCGTCCGGCTAATAGTGACAGCTTTAAGCCGTCTCTCTGTCTATCTGGTGGGAGTGGGAGCATGGGATGGCCTCGGGCGGTGCAGCGCGCCTCAGTAAAAGCACTAGAGACGCGGAGGATGGCTATATTCAATAAATAAATTTCAATAAATTTCTTAAAACAATTAACAGGTGGGTTGTGTGGATGGGTCAGTAAGTGAGTGAAAAAAGGAAGTGTCCCTCAACCCCCAGCCAGAAGGAGCAGACAGCAACTTCCAGCAAGACTGGGCAGGCACCACACACCCCTCTCCCTGTCTGTCACCGGTTGCCGCCCAACAGCGCGTCTACAGAATGCAAGCAGAATGATATCATTTCATTTGAATGATAAAAGATATAATTTCATTTGAACTACTTTGTCTCCAATCCATCTCTTACATTGGTATCATGATGGGAACACATCAGCACTGGATGGCATGTTGGAAGGGAAACACTCTCGGTTGGTGGGGGAGGGGACGAGGAGTGGGGGACTTATAGTTTCCTAATTCCTAACTCTTGGGGGGCGGGGGGAGGAGTTCACGTTCACTCCACTCTAGGTACTGCAGATGCAGTTAGCTGTTTAGTGTTAACTGGTAAGGTAACATAACAAAGAGGTAGGCGTGGCGGTGGGTGTGTGATGCAATCAATACATTGTGAATATGGTAGTGGTGGGTGGGGTAATGTAATGTAAAAGTAAAAAAATTGTTTTCTAAGTGACATAGAACAGTGGGGATTCGAACCTACGGAATGACAGCTTCAAATTGTACAGCAAGCAGGAACCTTAACAACTATGCCACCATGCTGTATTGGTTTTGCAGGAGTCGAGAGATACTCCGACAGAGTTCTGTTGTTCTTCTGACTTCTTCTAGACTGAGGAAGTGCGGAATGAGGATTGTAATTGTAATAAACTTTTCTGCATGGACTTCATTCCTTCAACTTTCTGTACCGGTCCGATGATGCCTAAAAAATGACTGTCAGTCAGTCAATACACATGTCACCTTAAACTCCCACCAGGCGTTTTGCTCCCAAAACTATAGTATGGAGGTCAATTTACGTTTACATAAAAGATCAATTTACCATTAAATAAAAACACCGTTCCTTGAACTCCCACCCAGACCATGTGCATACATGTATGTATTTGAGAAGAATGGGCAGTGATTGCAGCACAGAGAGACACAAACACAATACCAGCAGTCAGCACAGCACACACATGCGCAGCAGCGCAGCCGCTGCATAATCCCTTCGTGGAACCGTGATAAATGCTCATGACTGTTTCTCATATATTAAATTGACGGAAGGCGGAAAAAGGCCGCCGATTGTACGCGACAACGGTGACGATCGGAAAAAACAGTAAAGCACATAAATGCCGCATCTGCGGATTCTTGTAGCGGCAAATGCAGAATTGCGGCGGTACCGGGCGGAATTCTGCGGGGCGCAACGTGGGATGCCGAGGTTTAGGAATAGAATTGCGGCACGGTAAAAGCTCCTGCTGCATCACCTTTAATCCTGAGATGTAACTGTGAGTCTGGAGATCTTTAGGCGTGTTCACAATGCTGGAAATGGGATGCTTTTTAAATCTTGAGATGTAACCAAGTCTGGCGATCTTTAGGTGTGTTCACAATGCTGGAAATGGGATGCTTTTTAAATCCTGAGATGTAACTGTGAGTCTGGAGATCTTTAGATGTGTTCACAATGCTGGAAACGGGATGCTTTTTAAATCCTGAGAGGTAACTGTGAGTCTGGTGATTCATGGGCCTTGTAATTCCCCCCACCCCACCCCTCCCACACACACACGCAGCAGAGGGCAAGAATAATGCTTCAGAAGGGACTTCTGAAGCAGGGATTGGGGTCCCTCCAACATACATGCAGCAAGTTCCTTCTTTCTGAAGCAGTATTCTTAACCTCTGCTGCATGTGTGGGTGTCTTTGCTAAAACTGCTTGTAAGTGAGGTTTAAGGTTGTCTGCCTGCTTTTAAACCTGCCAGAGGAGGTGATTATAACCTGCCTAACCTAACTGAAATTGCTTGATTAAGTAATGTAATGTCCATCCAACATTAACCCTTGGAACTCCTTGCTGCTGGGTTATGCCACCCACTGTTGCCCTGGCTCCGCCCACCGTTGCCCTGGCTCCGTTCACCGTTCTTTGCTGCTGGCGGGCCGGCCGGCCTTACTGCCCCTCCAACCTCAAAACCCAGCAGCCGCCCCTGATGGCGGCTGTCATTGGCCACCATGGCCACAGGTCAGCCGGCGGGACAGACCGCTCTGTTCAGTGCGGGACCAGGTGGACACACACCTGTACATCTCTCAGCCCCCCTCCCCAGCCCAGCCACCATCACTTCTGTTTTGCAGCCCTGGCAGAAGTCACAGCTCCCAACACTGCCCTGAGCAGTCCATGGTGGCATCCGGAGTGGTCATATTAGAAAACACCCATAGTTAACTTCCCATGGTTAACACCCATAGTCAACTTCCAACTTAACTCCAGTTTTAAACCAATTATTAATTTTCTCCAAATAGATTTTTTAAAAAGATATGCTACATCTAATACCAAGATAGCACTGGTTTTCCAAATAGGGGAAGATTAATCTAATAGTTTGTCCATAAGAAAAAAACGAAACTCACTTGTCAAAAAGAATCAGCATTGTTACTTATGTATACAGACAAATCAAAAGAAAATTCAAGCATACGTACCAGTAGCAAACAGTCTATTTGTCTTTGTGTTTGATCTTTATAGAAAATTAATTACTTGAGTGATACTTTCTTATATGAATTAAGTACTTTTAGAAATGTATAGAGAAAATTAGGTTTGTTTGTTTGTTGTCAGTATCAGCATTAAAGGGAACAGATGAGGAATGCAGCTGTAATTCTGTATTTCACCACAGGATGTCAGCATTACATCGCATAGGACAGCTTTTTGGACCATGCTTTTTGGACCATGCAGTTTTGTACTTTTAAAAAACAGATACATTTGAAGTAAATCTGAATTAATATTATTTTTCTACTACTGTAGCTCCAGCACACACATGGCGGTATGGTGGTGGTGGGGACAATGATACTCGATGCGAGCTAGACAGATTTTTCACCTACTAATGCTCCTCCAATTGCACCTACCATTATACAATTTGAGGTCCCTATTTACCTTTGGGATTTTTGTCCCTCTAACAAATCTGGGCAATCACATAGAGTTTGACGTGTTGGGAGGCTCCAAGAGATCTCCCAATACGTGGCATCAATGAGTAAACTTGAAACGACATAACGAGTGAGAGATGCACTGGCATAAAATACAGGGTTGTAGAGCCTCAAACACAGGGAACCCCGGCTTATGAAGGACCACAGTAATCAGTGATCACCCTACCAGACAAAAAATTGTTAAGCGAGCACACACACATACAGGATTTTCCCATAAGCCTTCTGTCCATAGGAAAAGACCATCCTAAGACCCATGTAGAAGAAGATAGTTTCTTTATATGCAAGCACTGGAAAACAAAGCTGTCTGCAAACCAAAAAAAGGAAAAAACAGATTCTCTGTCACATTTTAAGTTTTAATTTCCAGACATTTCTTAGTGCATATATTACATTAACATTTACCTTTGTGCCATTATCTCTACAGTGATCCCAAGCATACAAAATTACATTTAGTCTTAGTTCCTAATCATTGCAACCCAAGAGAGAATTAAAATCAGTGTCAGGAAACTTAAGGAGTGAATTAATTTAAGTGATTTTATAATCTTTGTAGCTCAGTAAAAGTCTTAGTATATCTAAGCAATAAAAATTGTACATTTTGGGTGCAATACTCGTTCACAAGCAAGGATGTGGCATATATGTAAGCTGTGTGACCAAGTGCTGTGCTAAACTTACCTGGACACCAAATAGTCATTCACAGTGAAAGGCGCTTACATGTGTGCAACAGTGAGTGAAAACTAACAAAACAGTGACCTACAGCAGCAAGCGACTCACCAGCTTGTCAGTTTGGTGGCCCTCAGATGTTCACCCACTTCCGCCTCAGGGCAGGCAGCTGGTTGCCATGGGACGCGTCATCTGAAGAAGGTTGGTGATGCAGCCAAGGTTAAGGCTTGCCCAGCTGGGCTAATCCAGGCTAACATGCACCCTCCTGTCTGTTAGGCCCAGCCCAGCTGTGAGGTAAGGTCTGAGGATTGGGCTCAGAAGAGCAAACTCACCTGGCTTGCCAGACAGCTAACAGGGGGGCCTGGAGGAGCACCCCCGATCAGCTGTTTGCTACGTGCACCCGAGACGGGCGAGGCGTTCTTCTGCCCTCCCATCCCATCTTATGTTTGCTCCTCCCAGGGGCCCAATCGTGCTGGGCAGCAGGGCCCCGTGTGCATGACTCCTTGGCCGACCTGTGGCATGGCGGGACTTGTGACGGCAGTCCCCCACCCCCTCACTCGGATCCCCCAGGAGAGCTACTCATTTGAACTGCCCTCCCTGTCAACCCGAAGAGTGGGGTGGCCCGCCCCGTGTCTCTTGTTTTCATCCACTCTTGAACACCTGAACAAATGAGGATCGCACTCTATGTCTGTAGAGAGATCACACCTCAAATATCAGCCATAGGTCATTGCCAATCCGTAAAAATCATGCTTTGGAATGTCATAGTTTCCAACTTAAGCTAAAATAATAACAACTTCTACTTGTCTTGGAGAAGTTCACATCTGAGAGTCCACTTAAAAAGTCAGAATCATAAATGCAAGATTTTGATTTATTTTTCTGACCTAATACATAAATTCTAGTAGTGTCTGTATAACTGATAAGATCTGCTTTTTAAACTAGATACTAAATCTCCCTCTCTTTAAAACTGTATGTCAGCCCAGTTTTAGTTTTTCTAATTGCTTTAGTTTAAAAGACTGCTTTACAACAAACTCTCTGGCTAGCTGCAACTGCTTTGGAACAAACTCAAAAAGCAATCATGTGGAGACTCAGCTAAATTATGGAAACAGTTTGCTGTTACAATGCTGTCCAGCGAAAGCCCATTTAAGAGGTTTTTAAATGTAGCTGTGCTGATCAACTGGGTCCAGCTTTCTCCCAGAGGACATATGAAAGCTGACACAGGTCAGAAATTGAAAGCAGTGGCCAGACAACATCTACACTCTTATTCTGTTGCTTGAGGGGAAGAATTCCTTTCTCCTTGGTCTTTGCAAAGAAGGCTGGGAAAAGTGTGTTTACCAAGGTTTTTTTACCAAGCAGGAGAATTTGCCTTAAAGAGCTATAATTCTGTTTTCCAACAGGCAGCCCTGCAAATATAGACATCGAAATAGCTAATTCCAATTATGCGGTTCAGCATGTAGAAGGCAGAGCCACACCGTTGGGGAGCCAAACAAGAATGACAGCCAGGTCTGTAAAACAACACAGTTCATAGAGAGAAACTAATCAAACTGTCTCATCTTTCTTTAATAAGAAGGCTAGATATTCTTAGCACATGTTTTCCCTTACTATCATTGCTTAGTCAACAGCTTGGTATTTATTTTTTCTCCTTTGTGAGATAGTTCATTCTGTTTCTTGCTGTGGTGAGAGGTACTTGGGGGATGGTATGAACATACAGTGCACCTAGCCCTGGCACCAGGACAAGCCCCCACAGCCACTGGAATTGCATGTGCTCAGGATAGGGCTCAAATCCTCCCTGAATGCACACTATTTTCAAGTGTCTGAGGGAGGAGAAAGGGGATTGGACAGCCTTTTGCTCTCTGCACACCAACAAATTGCTCCTTCCGCTCCCAGTGGGCAGACAAGGAGCGTACGTATAACAAGTGTATAAGCAGCTGCTGTTTTTAAGGGGTGAGCCAGGATTGGGGGGGGGGAGGCAGAGGGAGAATGGTGGGCTGCACAAATGGAATTTAGGCACAAGGGAAAGGGGTTGTAGGTACAGGAGAAGAGTTTGGGGCTAAGGGTGGGAGCTGCAAGGAGAAACATAGGAACACTGGTAGAGTGGTCTGCTGCACTGAATGTTTTCTCAGGACACAATGGGAGTGTGGGAGAGGGAACACCTGCTGGTTCTTGTGGGAGAGAGGCCCCACATTTGAATTTTGCATGCAGTCCCCCCATAGGGCAAAAGCAGGATTTAACACCTTGTTCCTGTGGCACAAATTGCTGGGAGTCCAATGAAACAGTCCAATTAAAGTGCTTGTGTGAAAGACCATATTCACAATAGTGTTCAGTAGGGCTGAAGCGGCATGCCGCTGTGGTAACTTTTTTCGACGGAAAAGGCTCTTCCGCAATGAACGGCATGATGCGACAGAGACATTCATTCCGCTAATTTCATTCCGCTAATTCCGCCATTCCACTACTTTCATTCCGCTACTTCCAAAGACTGCGGAAATAGCGGAATAATGTGCGAAAATAACAGAATAATAGCGAAAATAGCAGAATAATGCGTGTTCCGACAGTTTCTACAATTGTTCCGACAGTTTCTGCGATTATTCTGACAGTTTCCAAATTAGCGGAATACCGGCGGAATTAGCAGAATACTGGCGGCAAAGCTGCGGAACGTCATGGGCAATTCTAAAATGGCAGAATGAAATAGCAGAATGGAAAAAGGAGTTACCGCTTCAGCCCTAGTGTTCAGTAAGCGTAAACAACTTTTTTAAAAAAAACAAACCTGGACAAATAGTCAGAGGTTTATGCTCGGAGAATAATATTTTAAAAAAAATACTTTTCTGGTTTGTGTGTGTGTTTGTGTCAAAATGAACAACTTATCAGTAAGATAACAACAGAGTTGCCTTCAGTTTAGAAAGCATAGTAATTTTATGGATTGGCTACTTTGGAGTCAACTCTCTCTGTCAAAAATTGTACGTTTTTTTTCATTTTCAAGTACTTTCAGAGGACATGTGGTCACTGTCATCCTTCTTACCTGATCCCTCCTTTGCGAGTTTTCAGCACTGAGAGCTGCACCAACATCCCAGTTTCCCTGGCTGTTCACAGTGAAGCTTTGAAAATACATGTTTTCAGTAGTTGCGCTGACACTGCCAAACGTATTTACAGGATTGTGGTCTTTGGATATTTTTACCCCATTCCATCAGTTCTATTGCATAAAACAGAATGTATAAAAAACACTTCAGTTTAGGAGAGGAGTTAAGGCTCTTACAAACTGAACCATGCTCCAAAAAGCATCGAAATTGTAAGTTAAGGCTCCCACCTTAACTTGTGCACTATGTAAGCAGTGAAGACAATGTAGTCTCACATATTGTGTTTGCTTACAACTTGGGCTCCATGTACCCACACTTTGCCTTGGTCTTTCAGCCCCAATCCTCTTCCTCTGTAGGTTGGGGAAAAACTCAAGATGGGGACAGCAGGGGGCTAGGAGGTATCTTGAGGAGGAGGAGGGGCAGGGGTGAGGAACAGTGTTTGTATGGGGAGGGGGTACCCAAATGATGAGGGTAGAAGGGGGGGGGATACAGGGGGAGAAGGCTAAGAGATGGGCGATGTGTACTTGGGCACAAGGTTTGGAGGAGAGGCTAGAGATGGTGGTGAAGTGTATGTATATTTTTCATATGTGCTTTCAGTTGCGTTGAGAACAATGGGATATCTAAGTACAGGGGATGTATATGGGTACTGGATTTGTACTGGGAGACAAGACTGGAGGCAGCTAGAGGTAGGAAGCAGAGTGTGTAAGGCCAACAGGCAGCCACACACTGGGTATTTTCAGACGTTACGGGGCCCTTTGGCCCCGTACCGTAACGAACGTCTTCGTTCCCCGCCGGGGTCACCCCTGCACGGCCCAACAGACGTGCCGGGGGGATCCCGGCAGGGAAAGTGGGAGGGGCCGGGGCCGCGTGGCGCAACGTGCGGCCGCACGGCCCCGCTCCCTCCACGCACCCCGCCGCCCGCCCTCCGAGGAGACGGGCGGGCGGCGGGGCCAATGCGGCCGCCGCGTCTGGCCGATCGTGCCACGGCCCGGGATCCCGCCGGGGATCCCGGCCCGTGGCACGCGGCCAGACGTTACTTTTTGGTCGCCACGGCCCGCGGTCCATTTGACCACGCTTCCCGGGACCTTCCCCCGGCTAGCCCGGGAAGCGTGGTTCAAATTGACCCCATCTGCAGATTCAGCGTGGCCAACATCTGGCGCACGCTGTGCAGACGTTCCGGGGCCTTTCGCCCCGCCGCGGGGTTCACCGTGGTTCAGTGTGGTTCAGCGTGATCTCGTCACGTCTGAAATCACCCACTGAGAGGGTGTATATGGGAGTACAAGACTCAGAGTCCATCAGGGCTGGGGAGCAGAGTGTTTATGGGGAGGGGGCACACCGGTGCTGGGGATGGGGGGAGTGTATATGGGAGGAGAAGGCTGAGAGATGGGTGATGTGTATTTAGGGACAAACATCGGGAGTAGCTAGGGGTGAAGGGGAACTGTATATATGGGCTACAGTGAATACAGGAATCAAGTCCATAATAATGGGGCGGGGAGGAGCTTGCTGTCCCCAGCTTAAGTCTGCAGAAGAGAACTGGGGCTGAAAACTGTCAATATGTGAGACTATTGCCTTTACTGCTTACATGGTGCAGAAGTTAAGGTGGGAGCCTTAACTTTGAACCATGCTACAAAAAGCACGGAAATTTAGTTTTTAAGAGCCTTAACTCCTCTCTTAAACTGAAGGTTTTTGAACCTAGAATTGCCATGGTTTTTGAAAGCGGAATACACTAACATCACCCTTACAACAGTACAAATGTGGAAAAAATAGACTGACTGGTGGGACTTTCAAAAACTGTCCAAGAATTTTCGGGACTGTCTGGGAATTTTAACATGGGAATTTCAATCAGGAGCCAGGAAGCCGCTGCAGCGTGTTCCGTGCGCCATTCATCTCTGGTCACTTCAGCTCTGGGACCTACCAGCGCAGTGAGCAACAAGCCACTCCCCTCCCAGAGAACCCAGAAGTCCTGTCTCCCAGCCCCTCACAGATAATACAACCTGTGCACGTAGATGGATTATACATACAACAAATGAATGTACATTTTATTTATGTCTCCCTCTACCCTCTCAGAGAAAAGAGAAAGGAAAATTGGGCACTTACCTCTGAATTTTCCTTCTGCGGGGGATCCTCCTGGCCGGCCAGTCAGGACAGTAGGGTAGATCCCGCCAACTTCCAGTAGGAGGCAGACAATCAATTCTGAGGAGTCTACTAGGAGGGATCTATCCTCAGCTCCCCAGTCTTGTCAAGCTCTACTCCTCATGTAACCTTAAACTTTCTAATCTAAACTAAACTATCGGGGCTAACGTAACTCCGCCCCTATTAAACAGACCCGAACCCCTGTCAACTGAGGCCAGAGGAGCATCCGGGACCTAGGCCCGAGTCCCCCGAATACACCACAGAGTTGACCTCACTCTGGGTGGGAACTGGCCGGCCAGGAGGATCCCCCGCAGAAGGAAAATTCAGAGTTAAGTGCCCAATTTTCCTTTCTCCCAGGGGATCCTCCTGGCCGCCCAGTCAGGACAGTAGGGATGTACCAGAGCAGTACCCCAGTCCTACTCAGAGGAAGGGAGCAACTCAAGGAGGGAGGTCTCGGTAGGTGCCTGCGGAATGATGGCGAACTCGAGTACTCCCTAGAGAACCGCCTGCAGTACCCGTCTCCCAAAGGCTGCATCGGCCAAGTCTTGCAGTGGAATCCTATAGTGTCTTGTGAACGAATGCACCGAAGACCACGCCGCTGCGCAGCAGATCTCCCCATAGGAAGTCATATTACGAAAGGCCTGTGAAGTTGTTGCACCCCTAAGAGAGTGAGCAAATACCCCCGCTGGAGGAAGCTTCCCTTCTGCCTTATAGGCTTCAGAAATAGAGAGAGTCATTCATCTGGCTATTAATTGAATTGAATATTTTATTATAGCATAGCTTTTGCCATCGCCAACATACCTAACAACATAAACACAGAAACGGACAAAACGGCATAGAGCCAATATATTCTACCGAATACAAAACAACACACAATCGAATCAAATAAAAAGGATCCCATATAATCTATTCCTAAGTAATGGCCATGCTGGATAAATTGAGTTTAATTCACAAACTCCTCACGTACTTGCGCCGCTAACAAAACAAATGTTGCCACCGCAGCTATGACTGATTCGTCTTGGGAGACCAAGGCAAATTCTATTTTAGATGATAATTGCTGAGATTCCTTTCCAGACCAAATTGGGCTTAACCAACTATACCTTAGCACCTCATAGATTGGACACATAAAGAGGATATGCTTCAGATCCTCCACTTCTGACTCATTACAGGGGCAACACCTCTCAGAATAGGGTAAACCCATATAGCGGCCAGCGGTAACCACTGATTTAATCAACTGCATACGGAGTTGGGTGAAGGCTCGGCGAAGGCATCTACTCTCCAGCTTATCTAAGTACCCCTCAAATCCATGCACCCATTTTAGATTATGGTAATGAGGAGCTGCTTTCCATGCGGACACCACAGCAAGATCTTCCTGTTTAGCTACTTCCACTACTCTCTGCATTATCAAATTACTCTGACTTCGTACCCCTTTTCCAAACAAATAGGAGAATGAAAAACCTAAGTTCCTCAAACAACATGACACCTGTGTCAACCAGGGATAGTGGGGGAGATGGTTAAATTCCAGTTCTTCAACGAAACAGAGAGAGGAGAGAGGAGAACTATTGTAGTGCAATGTTTGATCCAGTAGCGGATACCCATCTGTTTTGCAATGCAGGAAATTGCTGATGTGCCTGTTTCGGCACGAACGACAGCTCCTGGGACACCTTGAGGTACACCCAATAAGTTACACAGAAATTTATTCTGCACCACTTCAAGGCTATTGGTATTATCATCCAGGATTACCTCAGAACCATAAGTCAGCATAGACTGGACATTATTTCTATACACTTTTAAAATGCATGAAGTGGAGATTCCCTCAGATCTGCCTGCCAGTCTGAGTATGCCCTTGGCAATTGCAGAAGCTTTCACAGCTAATTGCTTTTTGTGTCGCTCCCAGTGCCCATTACTGGAGAAGGTGATCCCCAAATATATAGACATGAATCCACCTGCAGAAAATTATTCCCATTTACAGACCAGAGGGACTCTCGGGGTCTCCTCCCCAAGGCCATTACTTGAGCTTTTTTACAATTCACCACTAAATCATTCTCCGTACAATACGCTATCAGTTTCTCCAGTTGATTATATAAACCCCTCTTAGTCTGGGATAATAGGACTATATCGTCAGCATATAGTGGTGCTGTAATGATCTTGTTCTTTATTTTTGGCGGATGCCCTTCCACAGCATCTGGCGATTAAGGATTTGGAAGTTTTCAACCCCCTCCTCTGAGGGCTATATGACACAAAAAGAGCTGAAGTCTTTCTAAAGACTCCTGTTCTGTGAAGGTAAATTTTTGGGGCTCTCCTGACATCTATAGTGTGCCACACCCGCTCCAAGGGGTGAGAAGGATTCGGGCAGAATGAGGGAAGAATAACCTCCTGTTCCCTATGAAAACGGGTATCCACTTTGGGACTGAAAGCTGGATCCAGTCTCAGGGTCACTGAAGACTCCTTTGAGGAGCACAGAGCCGGATCCATAGATAGAGCCCCCAGCTTGGAGACCCTCCTAGCCGAGGTGATGCCTATGAGAAACGCTATCTTTAGGGACAGATAGTATAGTGAAACCTTGCCCAGAGGCTCAAAGGGAATCTTAAGTAAGAGCCCTGAGGAGAAGGTTTCCATGACGGAAACCGGTGTACCACCGGTGGGGATATGATCCTCGCCACCCTAAGGAAGCGCACCACATGCGGGTGCCCAGAAATCTTTCGGCCTTTTAAAGTACCTAGCACACTATCTAGGGCTGCTGCTTGTCTCTGAAGGGTGTTAGGTTTCAATCCCCTCTCTAGTCCCTCCAGCAGGAAGTCTAAGACTATTTTAATGGAAGGCCTCTAAGGACTAACAAGCTTAGCCTCACACCACCTAGCGAAGGTGGCCCAGGTACTCTGGTAAATGCGCCTAGTTGCCGGTCGTCTGGACTGGAGCATTGTGTCCAAGACTTTCATGGAATAGTCTAGCTTTCCTAACGCTCTCCTCTCAATTTCCAGGCTATCAGTTTGAGAGTCTCTGGCTTGTCGTAAAGGATCGGGCCCTGAGATAGGAGGTCTGGCATGATTGGCAGTCTGAGCGGGGGCTCCGGACTGAGATCTTGTAAGTCTGCAAACCACTGTCTCTGTGGCCAGTAGGGAACGATCAGGATGGTGGTTGCCCGCTCCTTCCTGACTTTCGCTATTGTCTGTTGGATGAGCGGGAACGGGGGAAATGCATAGAGGAGTCCCTGAGGCCAGCTGCAGTTCAATGCATCAAAGGCGACTGCTTTGTGATTTGGGTGCCAGGACACGAAGCTCTCTGTCTTTGCGTTGTCTGGAGAGGCGAACAGGTCGATCGAGGGATATCAGAATCACCTGACTATGGCCTTAAATGCCAAGGGGTGAAGAGACCAATCTCCCTGGTCCAGCTGTACTCGGCTGAGCCAGTCAGCTTGGGTGTTGGTTTGGCCCTTGATGTGAATTGCCCTGAGTGACTCCAAGTTGCCTTCTGCCCATCTGATGAGGATGGATGCCATCTGGTGGAGCGCTTCGGATCTCAACCCCCCTTGATGGTTCACGTAGGCTTTCGCCACCGTGTTGTCCGTGTATACTATGACATCTTTCCCTCTCAGCGTCGGTGCCAAGTCCCGCAGAGCCAGGTAAACTGCCCTCAGCTCTAACCAACTGATGTGGTGGCTCTTCTCCCAAGGGAGTCACTTGCCTTGCGCTTGCTACTAAGTAGGCCACATGATTGGGTATTTAAGAAGGCTGTAATTTCAGAACTAATTGCATTGTCTAAGGTATGGCCTGGTGTTCAGGCTGGTTCTCCTTCGTATCATAAAGGAGGTAAGAAGGGAAGTTTGGCCATTCTTACAGTGGTGCTTTGCAATGTTGTACTCTTCAAGGGTGGGTTGATTTTTGGAAATACTTATACTAGTTTTTTATTGGATAGGTATATGAGGCCCACTCACACCATGAAATAGACTTCTCATACAGTAGTTCTTCATGTGTTTGAAGTTGGGTAAGAGCCTTGTGGCAGTTTGTTATGTTATATATTTTCAGTTAGTTTGTTATTATTTTTTTGAATTTTGTTATTCATGGTCTGGGGTACGTAAATAGGTCATGGGATATTTGAATAGGCCTAATTTCAGAGAACTGTATTTAACTAGAATGGTCATTTATATTGTTCAAATATTCATGGTGGTTTGTAGTTTATTCTTTTTATATTTATGGTCAACTTATCCAGACCTTGAGAATAATAGGTCATGGGGCATATATAGAGGCCCTGCCCAGAGATTCATTTCTACTAGAATTGTTACCTACATTGTCCATATTCTCATGGAGGGTTTATAGTTTATTATTTCTACATTTATGGTTAGTCCATTTAGACTTCAGAAATAGCAAACATCACAATTAGGGTGAAGGGGATTATAGTACAATGTTTTTCCATTAGGATATGAGTTATCCATGTTTTGGAGCATTTAGTAGGTCATTGGATATTCTAATAGGTCTAGTTTTGAGGTTAAACCAAACCAGAATTGATATGTATATTGTTTTTTATATTGTTGGTGATATTGCAGTATATTGTCTTTGTACAGGTACACGCCCTATGGGATAGTTGTATGTATTTTTTACTTGTTTGGATCACAAAGATGATTGTAAGTAATAATGAATATCATACAAGACATTGGTGTTTTTTGTTATGCATTTGGCTTATTTGGGTTACATAGTGTGTATTCTTTTCTATTATGTAATGTGACATTTAGTCAGGGAAGGAAACATTGAAGTTAGTCATGTGATATTGATTTATTGTGTATATTTTATACCATCAGTGTACAGAAGACCAACTTAGCAATGGCATCTATTTTGTGATTTCCGTATCTGTTCAAAATTCTTGATAAAGACCAACTGTTGAAACGAGAATATAACCCGGGATCTCGTAGGACATGGGTATGGACATTTGTTATGTTTGGTGTCATCATTTTGATATGGTTACCCATGCTTGTGGTTGGGTCCAGACATATGTACAATAAATAATTCAATTTTATCATGTTGTTCCTTCTGGAATTGTATATGTAGTGTGTATCATATTGGTCCAGCCATCCAGCTTATTGGCCTCGTGCTCAGCACTTTTTTGTTCCATATATCGGCCAACACCTCTCTTTTTTTGGGTCCGTGTATACTACGACATCTTTCCCTCTCAGCGTCGGTGCCAAGTCCCGCCGAGCCAGGTAAATTACCCTCAGCTCTAACCAACTGATGTGGTGGCTCTTCTCCCAAGGGAGCCATTTGCCTTGCGCAGTGCTGCCCTGCGTGTGAGCTCCCCAACCTAGAAGACTTGCGTCCGTTGTTAGTGCCGTTCTCACCGGATCGGAGAGTGGTATCCCGGGGGAAAACCTGTCTGGCTGTGTCCACCACGTCAAGGATCTCTTTAGAGATGCGGGTACAATGATCCAAGGGTTCTCTCCTTGGATCAGAGCATCCTGCCACGGTTGTAGGAACCGCTGCAAGGGCCTGGAGTGGAACCTGGCCCACTGTAAAATCCCGAAGCAGGAGGTTATGGCTTCCAGAAGGCTCGTGAAAGTTTTAAGTTTGGATTTGTGAGCTCTTGTGACGTGTTAGATCAGCAGTTCTAGTTTCAGGCGTCTCTGCTTGGAGAGGAACAGTTTGCACTTTTTGGTGTCCAATATCACCGATAGGTGCTCTAGCGTTTGAGAGGGAACGAGATGGCTCTTCTTGCGGTTGACCACGAAGCCGTGCTCTTGCAGATAATCTATTACTCTGTTCATGTCTCTTTGTGCCTGCTCGTAGGTCAGAGATCTGACAAGGATGTTGTCGAGATACGAGTGTAGTTTTATCCCCTCCATTCGTAGGTTCGCGACCAGGGTAATCAGCACCTTGGTGAACGTCCTCGGTGAAGTCACCAGGTCGAACGGTAGGGCTGTGTACTGCCAGCGCTGCTGTGCATAACTGAATCGGAGCCATTGTTTGTAGGACGGCAGGACGGGAACATGGAGATAGGCCTCCTTCAAGTCGAGAGCCATCAGCCATTCCCCTTGCGCTATTGCTGTTCATATCGATTGCAGAGTCTCCATCCTGAATTTCTGTACCTTGAGTACCTGGTTCAGGATTTTCAGGTCTAGGACCGCTCTCCATTCGTTGAACTTTTTTGGCACCAAGAATAGGACGGAGTATAGACCCTAGTTGCGTTCGAGTAACGGAACCTTCCCTATAGCTCCGATGGTCTGGAGTCTGCTTATTTCTGATTGCATAGCGACCTGCTTGTTGTCCCGCCGGCACGAAACAGAGCCGCGGGGGGAGGGGCATCTCCGATCTGGCCTGTCTAACTGACCCCGCCGGGTTGGGGGGGTGCGGGCGGTGTCGCTTCCACGGCTGCTGGCTTCGCAGCCTGTGATAGGCTGGGCGTGAGCTGGGATGGCTTCTCTGAGCGGGCCCCAGCTCCGAGCCAGGAGCTCGCTCTGCTGGGCGCCGGGCTAAGCCGCGGGTGGTGGAGGAGAAGGGAGGGGATGGGAGCGGCTGAGGTCGCCTGCTTGTCGGCGAGGGCCGGCTGTATCCCTGATTGGGAGAGGGAGAGAGGTGTTCGCCTGGCCGGGTCTCGCCATGGCTCTGTAGGGCTGTCCGGCACCCCTGTCTCCTGCTCTCTGGGCCCGCCTCCTTACCCAAGCAGGGCTAGGGATGCATCCTGCAGACAGCTCCCAATGGGGGAAGGCCGCTGCGCCTGCTCTTCGGGTACCCCCGCGCCGAAGAGGGTGCCCAGTCAGTGTTCCGAATCCCGCGCGAAAGGGGGAGGTGAACAGGGAGGAGAATTTCTCTCCCCCTGGCACCAGGAGCCTCAAATCCTTTCTGTTGCCTGTCCTTGGTGGCAGCTTGCCTGCGTCCTAGCTGTTCAGAGGCAGACAAACAACTGGGGAGCTGAGGATAGATCCCTCCTAGTAGGCTCCTCAAAATTGATCGTCTGCTTCGTACTGGAAGTTGGCGGGATCTACCCTACTGTCCTGACCGGACGGCCAGGAGGATCCCCCGGGAGAATGGGTATCAGTGCATAGTATATACATGTAGCATCTATGTATAAATAACCTCTCTACCTACATCCTATGCACGGATACCCATTCTCTTCTCTTTTCTAGGACAGTTTACAGACATAAAACATACACACGTTTGTTGTACGTCTAATCCCGCTTACATCTTGACGTTATTTTAAAATCTCACTCTCTCCATTGGATAACATAGGAACTTCAAAGCATCGTAACTTAAAAACTAAACGACATATCTTGAAAAAATGAATTCAGAAAATTACTAGAATGCGCACTTGAATTTTCTCACACCTCTACACCTCCAGACAGATAGCTTTAAACACACGTTTCCTCATCAAGAGAAAAAGCCGCAAAAGAGAGAAAACACAGTTCTGCCTCCAAAATTCAAATGTCGGTACTCTTCTTGTTTTTCATCTGATTTACCTGATATTTGGACAGCTTGTACCACTCACCCAAGCAATCCATACTACAAACATTCACACTGATAGGATAAATCATCTTGATTTTATTAGTAAAATGGCTGTGATTTTAACAGAGTGAAAAGCTGCCTTAACTGTAGAGCTGCTTCTGTGGCTCTATAAAATCAGAATATAAGGTAAACTCATTGACAACTAAGAAAATTTGTCATTGTGCCTTTCATGAGTTTTATGGTCTTATTTCTTATTAAGTTGAGGTTTTTCCTTGTAACAGAAAGTCTAAGTTAGGTACTGTTGTTTTGAATTGCAAGTGTTCTTTTAAGATCTGACAACTATTTATTAATAGCATTTAGCCCCCAAATAGTTTACCAATAAACTGGAATAAAATCTAAACAGAATATTTGGCACCTGTATTTTTACTTTCAATTGATTGCTCTCAGCCTCCTTTTTCTGAATCTGGAACTGCAGATGGTCCTGTACTGTTTTTACTGATCTTGACTGGTTGTGTGCTTTCAGTGCATTTGCCTAAAATACAAAACCCAAAAACATGCAAAAACAAACTTTTCAGTGCAGGGGTAAATGCTTCCAGGCATCTCAATTACCTAGATTAATCATTTATAATACATATACGCTCCAATCTAAAGTCCATGTGTACACAGACCAAACGTACCCGTGTGCACAAAGCGTGCGTGCAGTGTGCCCTGACGAAGTCCCCTGCCTTCTGACTGTGCTGCCACACAGCAAAGGGATAGATGGAGCTGCAGTGGCAGATGCAGGTGGCACCACAGTCGGGCGCCAGGGTACTTTACTGGGGCACCCTTCAACATGCATATGTAGACCTTGGATTGGGACCACTGTGTGTGTGTCACCCACATCCACAAATTGGCATATAACCATCACCTCAGGAATACTGGCCAGAGTGTGATCCTTTGTAGCCCTCCCTCAGATGCTGCATTTACTTCCTCTCAACTTCACTATGCACTAGACCAGCTCCACTAGTTGTTGTAGAGGAGAAGTTGGGCTTTTACCGTACTCCCTGCGCAGAGGTGAGCTTTGTCATTAGAACCAGTTAAGTAGCAAACACACTCTACTTCAGTTTATGCTTTTGTGCAGTTCTACTCAATATTATACCTTAACTGAGATGTGCTCAAACCAGCCTTCAGGAATCTAACAGTTACCACAAATCCTAGGGTGCTGAGTGGAGGGGGTGGTTTACAATTTAAAAAAAAGATGGATCCAAACTTCATGTCCTAGCTCCACTTCTCTGAAAAAGTCTTTATAGAACAGACTTTAAATTAAATTTGTTTAATTAACTATTACACTTCTCATAAGTGAAAGAATTAAGGGTGTGATGGGAGGTAAGAATGTAATGGCCAAGATTACAAAGAAACCACTCCAAAAAGAAGTATGAGCTTACCTTTTCATATTGTAGCTGAGAAGAAAGTTTTTTAACATGCTCCTCTTTTCCATGTATTTCGCTTTTGAGACCCTTCAGAAAAGAAAGTTAATACAATAAAAAGAAGACTGAATACTCAGGTCAAATGTATGGGAAAGGCATTGTGGTCTAGTATTTAGAGAACAAGACTGGGAAGCATTGCTAGCTTCTACTTGTTCTGGTCCTGAGCAAGACTTCTCCATGTCTCAGGCCGTTTTCAGACGAGCACGGCGGCGCCCGCGCTTGTTTTCAAAAAAGCCAGCAGCCCGTTCCACACGAGACGCTGCCGCCGAATACGCGCATGCGCGGCCGACGCGCATCCATTTCCGGCCGCGTATGACCAGCCTCGATCGCCGACCCGGTCAGTTCGCGGCCGGAAATGGATGCGCGTCGGCCGCGCATGCGCGTATTCGGCGGCAGCGTCTCGTGTAGAACGGGCTGCCGGCTTTTTTAAGAAACAAGCGCGGGCGCCGCCGCGCTCGTCTGAAAACGGCCTCAGTTTTCCCCAACTATAAGGTGAGGATACTTAAATAGAGTATGATGACTTTATCACAAACACACAAATGCTATCTATTAATGAAAAAGACTATACGAAAGTGTCTTATTACTTTCCCTCAGCATTTGGAACAAAGTGATCTTAACCTTCTAGTCACACTTTTAAATTTACTTAGAAGGTACTGGAGAAATTTTATATTCCTGTGCAGTATGACTATCTCCAGAATGAGTAACATCACTCTTGTCATTCCCTTCATGAAGCTATCTGATTTTTCCTCTCTAAAAGGCCATCTGGAATCCAAGAACCTTATTTGCTCTTTGTGACATACAGTGTATTTGAGGAATGATTCAGCAATTTAAAGATAATATTTTCTATCTGCATTCTCAAAACTGAATGGTTTGATCACTGGTGCTATAATCTGGTGTGGAAAAATGTAAGATCATGGAGGAGCTTCTGGGCCAGGAATTTTCCATTTATGTGTTTGTACAGTGTAACAAGGCCTGAATAAATCCATGGCATTAAAACATTAATTCTAGACTCTGATCTCAGTTACAAGTACAATTTGGTAGTCATTCCAGTGAAATTACTGCAGATTTATGCTGTTAGGCATAATTAGGTTGATGGATAAAATACAGTTTATTCAACTCAGTTTTTTAAATTATCTACAAAAAAGCTTAAGGAATTTTGTGCTTGCATAGTATTCGTGTTCAAGAAATGATAACAAAACCACAGCAAAAGTCAGACTATTAGAACTTAATATATGCCATACTGGGTCAGAGCATCCTGTCTCTGACACAAGCAGTTTTAGTTAATTTATAGAAGTACACAACAGGTCACAATGGAGTGACCCATTTCCTGCTGTTTACTCCCAAACCTTGACCAGCTTAACTAATACGCATTTATGGACTATTAGACTAATGACTCCTACTGGACCAACTTCTGATGGCGAGAGCATATGCACCTTCGAGCTTCCCACAGCTCTGCTTTGGATGCCTGCTCAGGTAACTAAAATAAGCACTACGAATCTGGACATTTTACGAACATTCACCAACTGGACCAGATCTAGACAACTGCACAATCCCACAGGGTTCCATACACTGGCAGGCTCCACAGGGCCTCCCGATACATGGAGTCTAAGAATAAATGACAACAGGGGTGTGAGAAGCACGGGCACAGAATACAGGCCTGAGCTGAATCCTGGCTTATGAAGGGGCCACAGCAATTCAGGAAGAGCCCCTCAACCATGAGGACAAGGAATAACCAGGAACAACAATGTATGCGCAACATACAAGCCCACAGAGCCTGTAATGCAGGGAGCCATTCTTAAGTTATGTCTAACTAACATCAAAAATTAATTATAGGAACATAATTAATTTTGTTTACTGGCAGTCTGCAAATTTCTAATGGCGAGTCTGTGAGTGTGACTATTAAACACTCCTAAGCTAGAAGGTGTCCATGACACCATTTTACATGGGATCCCAACTACCCTGGATCCAGCATTGCTCGCTAATAGAAGCAGTTTCAATGAAAAAATATAAATAAATGTCACTTAAACAATCAAAGTACACCAATAATAGAATAATAAATGTCGATGTCAAGCTAACAATGGTGGGTAAAAGGAAAAAATAGGTCAGGGGTAGTTTTTCTCACTTATTCCAATAGTGAAAGATGAAGCTAGTCCACTAATTGCTGAGTCTGTGTAGGATCCTCTAGTCTACTGAGGTACACTGAGTTAGCAGCAGACCTGGGATCAGAACTTAGAAATGTTACCTCATTATTGCAAATTTAAATTTGTTTTTACCTAATCCATTTTAAAAATCATAAGAATAGGGTAGGAGCCAATCAAGCACGTAACAGATTTTAGAAGATTAAATAGTCCTGCCGCCCCTAAGGCAGGCAGTTGTCTCCTGAAATAGTAAGATTGTGATTTCACCATTTTGACATATCTTGACAGGACATGGTGCTAGAAAATAGAATTTACTTACAATAGTTTCATTTTCATTTTCAGTTAACTTCTGCATTAAGTATTCGATCTGTTTACTGGTAGTCTGCAAATCAGAAATGTTCTAAAATAAAATTTACTATTACCTGAAATTCAATAATTTAGGTTATTTCTTGCACCATCAACATACACAATAAAACTAAAATAAATCCACAGTGAAATGCATGACATTTAGAGAAAATTATCTTAAAGAATTCCATTCAGTTTGTGTATACAAAGTTCATTAATAAGGAATGGCCAATCAAGTTGAATCACAGATTTTTTAAGGGAAGCGCTTATGTTCCATTCTTCCTTACCAAATAACCATATAAAAGGCATTAATTCAATTCATAACATTTAATAAAATAACTGATGCATTGTCATAAGAGTTTGATGGACAGGCACTGCTCTGTTAATTTGACACAGGCATTAACAGAGCAGTGCCAATTTCTAAATAAATACTATTGTCATTCCAACATCCAATTAAGTGATTGTGAAATTATACAACACAGCTGCAACTTTGGGATGCAAAAAAAAAAAACCAACCCAGGAGAGGAAATGGAATAACAGGGAGGAAGGCGATTGGGAGTCAAAGGATAAGGAATCAGCTATGGTAAGTGGGTAAAACGTTAGGACTGTTCCCCCTGGTATCCCATCAGTCTTCTGAATCAGTTATTTCACTCAGAACCTTGTTATTGTAACTATTTCTAATTCCGCCTGTCATTCCACCAACTTACTAAATCCTTCACACACTTTTTTTCCCTGTCATTCGAACCATTCCACTTACTGCATCTGATGTCTACTGGTGCCTTCCTCATCATTTCACACCCTCTTGCCTTCCCTATGTACTCCCAAAGATGCAACTGTGTTGTATAATTTCTCAATCACTTAATTGGATGTTGCCATGACAACAGTATTTATTTAGAAATTGGCACTGCTGTTGCCTCCATTCCTTCCAATGGCCATTCCATTCTATTAATTTCAATGCATACCAAACTTAGTTTTAATTAAACATTTGTGTACGACTCTATCCAGCTTCACTGTGCTCTGAGGGGGCAGTGGAGACTAGTGGTTAAGAGGGATGGTTGTGAGCCATTAGTCAGCTGTTCCATTGTCCCCAACTGAAATTAAAGGACAGAGGGAAAGGAGGGGGTGAGGGACCAGCTCACGTCCTTCTGTCCCCAGCTTCAGTGTTGCCCCCAAGCTGCAAAAGGGACGAGGATTGGGGCTGAAAGACAAAGGGGAAGTGTGGGTACATGGAGCCTAAGTTGTATGTGAGCACAATATGTTGGACTGTACAATTCCTTTACTGCTAACATGGCATGGAGGTTAACGCAGGAGCCTTAACTTGCAATTTCCATGCTTTTCAGTACATGATTGAATTTGCAAGAGCCTTAACTCTTCTTGTAAACTGGAGATTTTTTGATTATGGAATACCCAAGTTTTTTGTTAAATACAATGTAATGGAAAAAATATGTCCTGCTGGTGAAGAAGAATACTGAACAGCATAACCACTATGGGAGCAGGTCTTAGGAGAGGCTAAGGTGGAAGAACTGCTCCCTTCAGTTTAGAAGGTTGTTACTCCCTTAGCAAGGCGAAGCTGGATTTACTGGTAGCTCCCTGCTTTACTAAGGGTATTTTCAGACGTTACGAGATCACAGTCAATCACGGACAATCCCCCATGGTGGCGGATGGTCCCGTAACGTCTCGTTGCTCACCGCCAGATGTTCGCCACAGTGAACCACTGGCAGAGAGCAAAATAACCACGCTTTCGAGGATGGTCCGGGCACCATCCCCGAAAGCGTGGTTAATTGAACCACGTCTGGGAATCGGCGGCCGGTAACGTCTGTTACCCCCACCAATTCCGGGCCGTGGTCCAGACCCCGGGTCGGAATCGGGCACAGCGGCTGAATTGGCCGCTGCGGCCGCCCGTCTCCTGGAGGGCGGGCGGCTGGGGGAGCGGGGGGGGGGGGCGGAGCTGTGCGACTGCACATTGCGCCGCACAGCCCCGCCCCCCAATTCCCCACCAGAATCAGCCGGTACATCTGTTGGACATGACATTTTGATTCCGGCGGGGAATCAAAAGGGGATTCCAAGACAGGGCCAACAGGCGCCCCGTCACGTCTGAAATCACCCTAAGAATACAACAACTTTGGTTCGGTTTAAGCATTGCAAACTTCCAAAAAATGCTCTCTAGGATCTCTCTAGCTCATGGTTTGTACAGGAGTCTTCCACTCTACTCCCCACTGTCAGAGCTCTTTTCCTTGTGCAACACTGGCCATTATGCTTTCTATAAGGACTCAGCACTGATGGTCTAAGAACGCCTAGATTCGCATCCTGGAATATCACGGGCCTCAAGTCCAAAATTTACGATCAAGAATGGGGGGATTTCTTGAGGGGATTTGATGTGATTTGTCTCCAGGAGACTTGGCTCCTGGAAAATATTCCCTGGCAGTTGTAAGGGTTCTCTGTCATCTTCCATCATGGCCAAAAGTTAGTTAATAAGGGACAGCCGTCGGGGGGATTGGCTTTGCTTATAGATAACAAGCTTGGGGTCCAATTTATCTCCCTCCCCTTGGATAGGCCCGAATTACAACAGGTGCTCATCAACTGGGAACAGAGTCAGGAGGAGTGGATGGGGATACTAAATGTATACATCCCCCCCTTGGCCTCACCCTACTATCAAGAAAATATATGGGAGGCTCTAGAGGAGGCTGTCGAAAAAGTACAAGATCGATTTCCTAAAGCCACACTTATAATAGCGGGTGATTTGAATGTACACTTAAGGGCAATACAGGCCAGTCAGATATATGGGAAGGAAAGTGATTATTCCGGTTCCCCCCCAGCAGGAAGGAAGGGTACAGAGCGCCAGCTTGAATTCCTTATGTTAAAAGCTGGACTAAGGTTAGTGGGGGAAGAAGTGCTTACTGATCCAGGTAAGGGCAGTACGTTTATAGGTCCCCAAGGAAAGAGTGCTGTAGATTTGATCTTGATTAATCAAGAAGCATTTGACAGCTTCCAAGTTTTCCAGCTTATTCCCCGTCCTGAGAGTGACCATTTGGTGCCAGAGAACTCAATCCTGGAGGTCATTTGGTCCCTAAAACCAGGTAAGGCCTCTGGCCCTGACTATGTTACCCCAGAGATACTTCAGGCAGCCCCAACATGGTGGGCTTCATTGTTGAGCAGGTTGTTTAATAGTATTAGCTACCATAAGAAGATCCCTGCTTCATGGACCCAGAGTTGGATTATACCTATCTTTAAAAAAGGGGACTCATCAGACCCCGCAAGCTATCGTCCCATAAGTTTGCTGTCTGTGGTGGGTAAAGTCTTTGCCAAATGCTTATTTAAACACCTTGAGCAGTGGGCAGAAATCAAGTCCATTGTGCCACCCGAACAGTTTGGTTTTGGGAAAGGTAAATCGACCATAGATTGTTGTTTTATATTACAACATATCATATTTAAATATCATAGGATTAGGAAGGGCAGGATATTTTTGGCCTTTATAGACCTGACTAAGGCCTTTGATACCATCCCGCGGGCGAGACTTTGGGAGAAGCTTTTGGCACTCGGGATTAACACCAACCTTTTGGCACTCATCTCCCTGCTTTATGATAACTATGTGGCTACGGTCAAAATGTCCCCCCAAAATTTTCTTAGCAGAGATATTCCGATCCGAAGGGGGGTTAGACAGGGATGTGTTTTGGCACCTTTGCTGTTTAATATCTATCTTGCTGATTTGACGGATTGCTTGGACAGGGTCGATAACCATCCCCCCTGTATTGGTGCCCGGAGGCTGTATTTTCTGCAATTTGCTGATGATTTGGTCTTGATATCCCAGACTGCAAAGGGCTTAAAAAGGCTCCTTCAAGGCTTGGACAATTACTGTAAGCTTAATCAATTGTCACCTAATCCGGAGAAATCTAAAGTCATGATTGTGGGACCCAATAAGCCTTTGGCGAAGTGGGAAATTGCCTCCAAATCTATGGAGGTGGTTAAATCATACGTGTACCTGGGGGTGACCTTTACAAATAGGGGTACATAATCTAGCCATGTTCTGGGCAGAGCAGCAAGAGCAGCTCAGTTTGCAGGCGCCATTAGGAAGGCCGTACAGGTCTCTAAGGGAGTGCCAGTGTCAGTTTTTCTCAAAGCCTTTAGAGCCAAAGTTCCCCCTGCAGCAATATTTGGTTTTGAGATTATTCCCTATCCTGTAATACATCCCTTGGAAAAGGTGCAGGATGCGTTCCTCCGTGGGATCTTGCAAGTCGGGAAAGATGTCCCTGGCGCTGTATTAAGAGCAGAAACAGGGATGCCCTCTATGGAAAGGCATGCAAAATCTGCACTATTGGTTAAGGCTGATATCTACCCATGAAGGGTCCCTCCCGAGTCAGTGCCTCCAAGAGGAACTCAACTTTGATGGCAGAGGAGGGTACCCGTGGCTTAAGTATCTGGCTCACCTTTTACAAAGGCAGGGTTTCTCCTTTGCGTATTTTGTGGGGAAACCTGTGGCTGCGATTAAGAGGGAGATTTTAGGTAGACTAGAGGACATAGAGAAACAAGAAGATCTAGCCAAGGTAGGAAGTTGGAAGGTGGCACCTTGGCTTGGGCAAATAAAGACAGTATGGGGGGGTTGAACCCTACTTAGATATCCTCCAAAACAATAAACTTCGGAGAAGCTATACGCTTCTTCGATTTCAAATGCTTAAAACCGCGGTGGTGGAGGGGAGGTACAAGAGAATCCCCTATCTTAAGCGCACATGTGTATGCCCTCTTGGAGGGGTGGAGTCTGTTGAACATTTCGTGATCCTCTGTCCTTCTATTCAGCCCTGAGAGTGGTTTGGCTACAGGCATTTAAGTTGGAGACTTTGGGCGTGGGTTCAGGATGGGGATACAAGAGATTGCTCTCCTACAAGGCCAAGGAAGATATTACGGCTCTTGCATCTTTTGTTTGGTTGGCCTCCCTAAAAAGGGCAAAGGTGGTAAAAGAGGGATGATGGGAGTTTTTAATTATGGAAGGGGCTGCAGTATTGGAGGTTTATGTGGTGGGAACTGTAGCCAGTCTTATGGCAGGGTTGAGTCTTATGGGGGCACAGCTCTTGCAGCAGTGGCCTGTCTTAGGGGTAGGTACTAGGGCCATCTTCTGGCTTTAGACACTTGCTACTTACCCTTGTCGTTGCATAATGGGCTTATTGGTCCCTATAGACTCTCCTGTCTTTTAGGTTATAAGGTAAGGTTCCTATTATTGTACTTAGTATTAAAGCTTAGTGATATTTAATTAAATTACTAACTCATTAGTAAATGAAGTTTTGGGACTACATTACCGAAATGCTCTATTTTATATTTAGTTTTTATGTATATGTTGGCATGATTTATTATCTATTTTGATCCTTCTGTAATATGGGCCTAGCAGTCCTTAAGTGCGCTTTGGCCTCGGGCCATATGGCATTAGTTATTATTATTGTTAGTATTCAAGTTTATTTTAAATAATCTGCTAATCCACTATGATGCTTTGGGCTATGTTGCTGTATTATCAGTTGGATTATTGTTTGAGTTATGCTACTCATTCTATCATTGCTTTGTTTTTGTTTGCATGATTGGTGTTATAGCGAAAGCCAATCCCTTAATAAACTAACTAACTATAAGGACTTCCCCCTGTACAGGACCCCCTGGCTAGTTCACTCCTTGTACAGGGCTCCCTGACACTGTGCCCATGCACAGGACTATCCAACTGGCATAATGCTGCTTATCCTGCAGCTCTCCCCCTGTACAAAGCTCCCTGACTCACTTCTCCTCTATCCAGGGCTCTCCCTCGGCACAATTATGGCCATTATTCTGCAGCTCTGTCTTTACAAGACTCCCCCACTTTACTCCCCCTTGGAGTAAAGGGGAAGTAAGCGCTCTTTCTTGCTCAACGCTGCCCACTCTACAGACCTCTCCCTATACTGGGTTCCATATTCTGAATCCCCACTAAAGCTGCTCCCTGCAAAGTGCTCTCCCTGTGCATGGCTTCCACTGTGGAAGCTATTTACAGAGGCTCTGCCCCTACTCTCGCCCCTTAATGTCTCACCCCCCTTTGTGTATGCTCCCTTCCTCCCTGCTCCGCCATAGGATTTCCCTCCCTGGGCTGAGGTTCACTCTTAAGAATCCTCCCAAGATGACTACACTTGCCACTCTGCCCAACAGAGCTGCTCTGCACAGGACCCCACCATCCCCCTGCCCCCCTCCTGCAGAACGCCCACTGTATCAGCCCAGAGCACCCGCTTACCCATCATTCCTTACTGGGGTTGGGAAAGTCAGAGGGAGAAGCGCTGGAATATCGATTCCATCCCGCCTGTACCCTCCTGTCCCTGTGTCCGGGATAAACCTCCGCCCTCTTCCTGCACCTGGAACCATCTCAGGCAAACTCCAGCACTCTGGTCCCATTGGAGCCGCAGCCCAGACACCCCACGGTTTTGGAGGGGGAAGGGGCTGTCACTTAAATCCATGTGCTCTGTGTTTCTGGGTGGGTTTACGGAGCAAGATCAGTCACCCCAAACATCACTGCAGGATTAGCTAGTTCTGTTGTTTAGTCATCTTAGCATCCCTGGCCCCGAAGCCGAGGCGCCTGCTGTGTGAGATCAAATCAGAATGACCTTCAGTCTCTCCCTTCCACAGGCTTTACTCTCCTCCTCTCCCCACCAGATCAGCTCTACACATGGCTGACCAGTCAGTCACACTGCCCCTTGAAAGGTGCGGTTCCCTCTCTTTCCCCAGCACTGATAGGTTCTAGCAAGCAGTGCCTGATGGGAGTTTTAGTCTCAGCTGTTATTCAACCAATTCAGCTAAAATTTGGACAGCCTGAACCGCTTACTCTAGTGATCCTTGACCACAATTTTTACAATCCTAACCTTAATCATGCCAATTTTATAGCAAATAAAATGTTGGGGCTTTATAACGTAGAGTGCAACACACAACTATTAGAGCGCTCCCACGCTCTAATAATACTCCGCATCTTGAAGGAGTATACACACTATACAAGTCATGAGGAACACTTTTTACCAACTCCACCTGGTGAGGGGGCTGCAGCCTTTTCTTCTGATTCAGATCTGGCCACTATCATCTATGTTTTATCACCTTGAGGATAGATTACTGCAATGCACTTTACGCTGGGCTGCCTTAGATGACTGTTCGGAAGCTGTAGATGGTACAGAATGCAGTGGCACGTTCTTTCGGGGGACGTGTCACCGGGAGCAGATTACACCAGTGCTCCAAAGTCTGCCCTGGCTGCCTATAGCTTTCTGTGCACAATTCAAGGTGCTGCTTTTGACATTTAAAGCTCTAAACAGTCTGGGTCTCACATATCTGAAAGACCACCTATCCTATAACGTCCCTTTGCGACCTCTACAGTCAACTGGGGGTGCGCTCCTGCGAGTTCTGTCTGTTACCCTAGTCCGTGGGGTGGGGTTGCGTCGGAGGGCGTTCTTGCTTGCTGTCCCTATTTTGTGGAACACCCTTCCCTAGGAGGTTCAGGGGTGCCTGCCTGGGCATCTTCTGAAGACAGCGTAAAACTTTTTTATTTGGCAGGCAGGGATAAATAGGGTTGGTTAGATAGATAGATAAGTTTAATCTTGTTTAGCAAACAGCCATAACAAGGAGAATTAATACACAATACATTTAAACATAGTAGGTGCGCAGAATCACGTGTCGGTTAAATATTTAAATAAAAGAATAAGACCATGGGCTGACCAATGATTACAAATGGAGCTCTAGGCCCCAAGGGTATGGGCAGAACAGGGGTAAATATTCCCTCAGCCGTAAGAACCCAATGAAAGTTGATGGGTAGCCTGAGGTATTTTGGCTAATTTTGCAAGCCCAGGGGACTCCATCCGAGAACAAAATGAACTTCCCCTAACAGATTCAGCGCTTGCTGTACTGGTGCGCCCAGCCAGCAAGGCTATACAGCATATCCGGGGAATTAGATCTCAGGCAGAATTGCAACAATTGCACCGGGGATAGACATGGTCGATTGGAAATCCAAGGGGCCAAATACAACTCTCTCCAAATGCACAGTGAGAAGGCAAACAAACATGCCCTCTACATGCCCCAAATTACAGGAACAGATCCTGTCCCCAAAAGAGATACCATTCCGGCTGCCAAAAAGCACTTTTGTAGGGAGATCAAAGCGTAGTAGGGTCAGAGTCCTACGCAGCTTGGGGTTCACAATAACCTCCAAATATGACTTGCGCTTGGGGACCAGCTTAGATAATCTATAAAATGGGGCACTCTTTAATGCCTGGACAGCCCTCAAATCTAGCTGGATGGCTTGATCTGTCAGCTGCTTTCGGATTATCCTTCTCCTCTCAGTGGTTGGTATCCTATCCAGCATCTCAGATGATAGCCCCAGGCTAGTTAAGCATTTTAAGACCCTGCCCAACCATAGCCCCGGAGTAGACCAAGAACACGCCTCAGCAGACAAACGGTCCTCTGTCATGGCCTTGATCTTGAGCCAATAACATAAGGGTCGAAAAAGCAATTCGGTTTGCAGCGGAAATGACCCTGTCTCCAAGCGTAGTAAGCAGGCTGGAGTACTTTGCGGAACCCCCAGAAATAATCTCAACAGGAAATTCTGGAGAGATTCCAAAGTACCAGGTGCAAAGGGGGCCCACACTTCAGCCCCCAAGTACCAGCTTTGTACTTTAAATCAAACAGCTTCAAGGCTGGAGGTATGGATCTTCCCCCAAAACACCGCCAAAATCTCAGGAGGCCCATAACCGCCTGCTTCAATTTCAGCCTTGGTGCTTCGACATGGGTTTGCCAAGATGCAAATTTATTAAAAAGCAAGCCCAGGTACCTGCACGATTGTACCTGCTCTAACCTTACTCCATCAAGTAACCAATTGTGGTTAGTAGAACGATGGCCCACTACCACCACCTTGGACTTATCATAGTTTATGGATAGCTGAGAATCCTTACAGATTTGGCTCACCCCGGAGAGCATTCTGTTCATCCCCAAAGCCGAGGGTGATAAAAGCACCATATTGTCTGAGAATAGTAAGATGGAAACAAATCTACCTCCAGTCTTAGCTGGAAGGAAGAAATTCGCTTTAAGCAGGGCCACAATCCCGTTGATGAAAAAGTTAAAAAGAAAAGGAGCCAGGACACAGCCCTGCTTGACCCCATTGGTCACAGGGATCGAGCTCAGGATATGACCACTACCCCCTACCCTGACTCTAAGAGAAGTTGTCAGTGGGAAGGAGTAGGAAGGGGAAGAACCGCCACCCACACACGCCTCTAGCACACCAGGAAGCTCTGCTCATGTGCTGCGGAGGAAAGAAGCCCGTCAGGATAGTATGTGGGTCCGTCCGTGTGCTCACGCACCAGGAATATGGACCCCTATCATCATAGGGGATCTGCAGGGAAGGGGGCTCACTCTCACGATTTTTACACAAAGAGGGGGAGGCGACGAAGGTCTGTGAGGGGGGTGCAGGTTCCACAGGGAAGGGGACCAGGTTCAGGGGGGAGAGGCTTACGGGACTTGCACGCTATGGGGGGAAGGAGAGATATGGACCCCAGGGGGAGGAGGGGCAGCACCCGCACGAGCCCACAGGCTCACTCAATCGCCCACTCACCAGAAGGAGTCACGGGAGGCAGGGAGTCCACGCAAGAAACCAAACACACTGGGAGCTCACAGATACACAAGGAAACGAAGGACCGGATGGGGCAGGGAAGGACAAACACATGCTAATAATCCAAGTTACCCTTGTCAGTCACAGTAACAAGCACTTATCTCTCAAGGGGGCCAGTCTCTCCAGGCATTCTTGCTCTGTTCATCGGCGCTGTTTGTTCTCTAGCGCCGGCACTTAAAGCACTAACTCTGTCTGTAGGCATACAGAGCATCGCAATGGGGGGCGGGGCTCCGCAACGTCCTGGGAGGCTCTTGGGCTGCCCCCCATATTCCTATCGTCCTCAGTGCCCCCAGAGGGGAGTGGCTGCGTCGGAGTCGGCGCTTTGGCTTCGTTGCAGGTAAGGGGGGGCAGGGCCTCTCTGTGCCCGAGACAGCCGCCGGGCCGAGAAGCGGCTGCGGTGGCTGACAGAAGTCTGAGAATACAAAGCATGGACTAGATAAATCAATCTCTGGTCCATGTTTGTACAATATAATCTGTCCCAGAGAATATTCCTATTGACCAAATCAAAGGCAGATCGTAAATCCAGAAAGGTCATAATCAATCTTCCATTTCTAATTTTAGCATACTTCTCTCGACCAGGTGCCATAAGGTGAAAGAATGGTCCACGGTTGAGTGGCCAAGTCGGAATCCGGCCTGTTCCTCGGGAAAAAAAATCAGTCTCCCCAGTCCAGTCTTCTAATTTAGACAGTAGAAAACGCACATAAATATTGGCAGCCACGCAAAGTAGGCTAATGGGCCGGTAGTTTTGGGTCCGGTTCCTATTCCCTTTTTTATGGATGGGTACCACTATACTGATGTTCCACCCTGCTGGAATCACCCCACAGTTGTTTACAATAGTGAACAGCTTGGCAAGAATAGGTGCCCATCATCCCATGTTATGCTTGAATAGGTCTACCGGGATGCCATCAATCCCAAGAGCTCTTTTGAATTTAGACATAAACCAATATAGATCTCACGGCCTCCGGATCCACTGGAGGCCAAAGGGGAAGGGCTGCCAATAATTCCCGATTAAGAACAGTGGCATCCGGCATACTGGTGAAAATTCCCTTAAAGTGGAGTTGCTAGGCTCCCCAATCCTGTAGACCCTGCACGAAAGGAGATCTACTTCCTTCCTTGACCAAAGCCCCAAAACCGGCCTGGTCACTGTCCCGAGGCGCACTAATCAGAGCCTCCCATGCCTTTGACTGGAAAGCCTCCTTCTTTTCTTTAACTAATTTTTTATAACTGCTTTAATCTTTAGTATACTGAGAGGCCGCTGCCACACTAGGATCTGTTTTAAAAACTTTAGCGCTACGCCTAAGGCTTTAGCGCTACGCCTATGCTTTAGGCACTCCTTGTAAAACCATCTGGGCTGGGTATAGGAAACGGTGGCCGATGGGGATGTAAAATTATTACCAGTCAGCTGTTCCCCAAACTGCTCCAGTAGGGCTGCAAAGAGCTCATAGACCAGTCCTGGGGCCACCTGCTGGGGATCCAGCAAGCGATATTTCAGCTGCGTGAAAATGGCCTGATTATAGAGCCCCAAGCAGTTCCTATCCACCTTATTGGACCAACGCCTGGTCCTGGGTTGACGGCCTTTCGTTGAGCCTGTAAGACCTGGCTGTTCGCCCAGGCCTTTGGAGGGGAGGGTGGAAGGGTAGGGTAGGGAGGGGGAATGTTTTTTGGGGGGTAGTTTTTAGATTATTTATACTGTTGTTTTATGTATTTTATTGTGATTTTGGTGTTGTGAGCCATGGGCATGAGGGGGCGGCCAATAAATGTGAATAAATAAATAAATAAATAACGAAGCCGTGGAGCCAAATTGAAGGCTACATACCCCACAGAAGCAGATCGAGAGTCCCTACCTGAATTAGGTCCTGCAGGGAGGGCAAAAATCAATACAATGGGGAGATGATCACTAAACCCCTCAACTAATACAAAAAAATCTACGCAGCAATCTAGAAAGGCCTTTTGGATACAAAAATAGTCAATTATGCTTTTGCCATTCTGAGAAACAAAGGTATACTGCCCCAATGCATCAGAAATGGTCCTCCCATTAAGAATCTTCCAGCGACCAGTGTAGAGAAAATAAAGGAACTGGACTCCATAGGAGTTCAATTGCCTATTTCTGGAGATACAGGGATGATCGAAAAACTCATCAGCAACCTCAATGCCCAGGATGGCCACTTATCTAGCAGGGTCCATACCAATCAGTTAAAATCTCCCGCCAAGATTATCGGGCACCCAGGATAGTCATCTTCAAGTGTATCTATAAACTCTTCCACTTGCAACCAGAAGGTCCCTACCTGAGAGCAATGGGGAGGAAGATACATATTCAAGATTATCATCTCATACCTAGTTTTAGATATTTATGTATCGGCCATGGCGGAAGCCAGTGCCTAATAAAGATTTGATTTGATTGACCTAGTTTCAGCAGAAAAAAGTACTGCAAGAACATTAACAGGGACCCTAGGCAGCATGGTCCCTTGAACAGATAATGAGGAATTTAACAAGGTCAATAAGCCACCTGACACACGGCCAAACTTGGCCTCTCTAGTGGCTGGATAGCACATCTGGAAATCAGGTAGTGAAAGAAGAGAACTATCCATCAGCCAAGATTCCTGTATGCAAATGATATCAACATTGCCCACCAATGACCGGAACTCATGGTTCAACAGCCAACCCCATCCAGAAGTATTCCATGAGAGAAGCTTTAAGTCTGAGTTTGATCCCCTATAGCCCTGGAGCACAGAATTTCTCAGTCAGTCTGCAGCTAAGCCACTTTCACCCCTCCCCCACCCCCCTGGCTTGGAGGGCTTGACTAAAGGTTGGGGAGGGTGATGAAGAAAGTAATGGATATACAATGGGCTGCGGGGCAAACTCTGGTCCCGGCTCATTCCAACCCTCTTCCACGCCTAGGGGGGAGGAGTGAAAGTACCCCAATAATCCTTTGGGTATTGACAGCACAGTCAAGCTGGTCCTGGTTTGGATCCGTGTTTTCTTCCTGGACCAAATAGTCAGAATAGCCCCTAACCGAAGTGGGCCTGATAACTTCCGATCCTTTCTCCACCAGGCAGGGAGCTAGATTTACTTCCTCCTGGCCAATCCCACTCCTTTCCACGGGCAATGCCCCAGACTTCGGGGCCACTAAAGCTGATGGATTCACCTCAACTGAGAAATTACAGCCACACTGACTATCCTCTTCTGCTGCCTGCATACTATCTCTGCATAAATAAACAGATTCAGTTCCCTAGATTTTAAATTGTCCAAAAGAGCCTCCACCTGCGCATCATCAGACCTGGGGTCGGGAGAGCTAAAGCAAACTTCAGCCAGCTTTAAACCAAAACTTGTCCCCAGGGAAGATACTATCCCACCCACCCCAACACCCTGCGGGGCCAGATATTCCATTGGCTCAACTGCAATCAAAGCCTCTGGGACACGAGATCTGTCGCCCGCACTATGCAGTGACGTCGCTTGAGATGCTGCTGGAACCACCAAATCTAGGGGGGAGCAGTGCCTGTTAACAAATTCACCATACCCTCGATTCTCCAGCATAGGCGGGATAGATCCATTATTCTCATAAGAAAAAACTCGGTCTATTGAAATGCCCCATTGTTTGAGAGCTCGTTGTAGCCGAAAAAGCCTAAGCACCCAAGTTCGATCTTTAAAATAAACCCTAATATTGTACCCACCATGTCATTAAGGGGCATGATCTTATCAATCTCATGCTCATGCAGCTTAGTCCCTGTTAGGAACGAGTGATTACGGGCTACCATCTCTTTAGTAGCCCAACTTGGCGTAACCCCATTCCACAGGGGCCTAGCCACTAGCTGAATGGCCACTTTGTGAATTACCATTGCCCTGGCTGTAGGCGAGTTACTCCCAGCTAACAGCCGAGTTCTATCACCCCATCTTGGCCGTGTGTCCCATCTCACTAAGGGATCCCTACTGGGGAGCCCTGCAAAGTCGATAGTAACTTTGGGTGACTTAGTTAGGTTCCCCCCTTCGGAAATCACAGGGTGGTCAGGCTTAGACCCAAAAGATGGTAGATTACCAAGGCCGTCAATAATCCCCTGTAGCTGGCACTGCATTTGGGCCAGTAAATCGCCCCAACTATTGACACCAGCTTGCCAGAGGGAAACAATCCCTAATAACTGCTTACAGCAGCGCTGGATCAATTCCCCAGAACCCCCCTGCTCATATCCCCTAGCCTCGTATGAGGCACTTGCTAGTTCGTTGTAGATAGGGGGCCTTTCAGGGGATTCCCCAAGATGGGGACTGATACCCGGTGCCCCTTCTTCTCTCAAACCCGTAAATCTGTTAGAGAGCTGGACTGACTGGTTATATGAGACAGGAAGTAGTTTCCGGGCAAAATCCAAAATGCGTGCCTGTTTAAGGCGTGGTTGGTCCTGGGCACCCAACGGAGAATTAGAAGGCCTACCCCATTTTTTGTCCATCTGGGATGTCCAAAACCGTCCTCCCCCCTATCCACCACACAGAGTATCAACAATGAATAAGGAGTAAAAGCAAAAGACAAGCCCCACGAGCAGCAGAACACAGCCAGCTGCCCGGCCTGCACCTAAGGCCGCACGCACAAGGGCGCACCCCGGTGCACGCAGTCCTTAGGCGCACCGCTCCGGCGTGTACCTCTGGCAGTGCCAAAAACCCAGTTCACGTCTGAAAGCTGCACAAGCAGAAATGACGTGGCGGGGGAAAGCCCCGGCATAGGGAGGCCGCTGTAGGACAGCTCAGTCAAGCAGGGGAAGGACACTGGCACTACTGGTGCTCAGGGAAAAAGTCCCCTCTACCAATCACCCCCACTCAGCCTCCAACCCATGATACACAATGTCCTGGAAGTCCAAGGGCAATTCCGTTCAGGATACTGGCAGCTGTCTCCAGGCACGAAGCCCCGCTTCGCTGAGCACCGCTCTCTTTTAGTCCAAACGCCAACAACCAATAAGGTGGGTTGGCATTCTGGGTAGGGCTATGCCCATGGCTGGATTTAATTTCAGTTGAGGCCATCAAGAGAAATCTAGAGTGGTGGCTACCAGTGCTGGCTAAGCTATTCACTAGAATCAATAACGTAGGAATTTTACCCAGTGGTTGGACCCAGGCTGTAGTGGTCCCTACCTATAAGAAGGGCCAGAGGTCAGACCCGGCTAACTACAGGCAAATTAGCCTGAATAGCGTGCTAAGTAAAATTTATGCTACGTTTCTCTTGGCTAGGCTAACGGAGTGGATAGATAATAAGCAGATAATCCACCCCGAGCAGGCAGGGTTTCGGAAGGGCAGGGCGACCCTGGACCACTGTCTGGTGCTTCACTATCTAGCGGAAAAATATAGAGCTGCCAATGGGAAGCTGTATGCCGCCTTTTTAGATCTAAAGGCGGCATTTGATACGATTAATAGACTTCTTCTTCGGGTAAAGTTGTCTGTCCTTGGAATTGAGCCCAGGTTACTTTCTTTAATCCGGACCTTGTATGCAGATACCTCTATAGCAATTAAGATAGATCCGGCAGGCCATCTTACGCCAGATATTCCGGTCAAACAGGGGATAAAACAGGGGTGTGTTCTTGCACCTACCCTGTTTAATTTATTTATTAATGATTTTATCCCAAGCATGAGGCAGGAGAGGTATTTTCCCTCTAAATTAGCATCTAAGCCTATTGGTTCTCTCCTTTATGCCGATGACCTAGTTCTGTTATCGCAAACTAGGGTCAGGCTATGGAGGCAGCTCTCAGTCTTTGTTAGTTATTGTCGTGATAACCATTTAACGATAAATTGTGCCAAATCTAATATTCTGGTGTTCACTCAGAGTAGGGGGGTTTATCAATGGGCCATGGATGGTATGTGTTTCCATCAAGCTAAGGGGTATATTAGGAGCCATGCGGATTGGTGGGTCCCCTTTCTGCCAGCTTTCTTCACCTACCTGGAGAGGACAGGTGCCTTTCCCACCGAGTGGGGAAGGGCGGTGATCGTTCCCATTTATAAGGGTGGTGATAGGACAGATCCAGGCAATTATAGGCCTATAAGCCTTTTAAGTGTCATAGCCAAGCTTTATGCTAGGCATTTGCGATCTCTTCTTAATGATTGGCTGGCCGAGTCTCAAGTCTTGTATAGGGAACAGGCTGGGTTCCAGGCAAATAGGTCGACCATCGATCATTGCTTTGTCCTTTTTCACCTGGCCGAAAAGTACGTTCAAGCTAATGCCAATTTTTTTTGTGCTTTTGTGGATTTGAAGGCAGCCTTCGATTCGGTCGACAGGGCCTTGCTTTGGGGAAAGCTGGCCAGGCTGTCAAT
Source organism: Sphenodon punctatus (assembly GCA_003113815.1). Lineage (NCBI taxonomy): Eukaryota > Metazoa > Chordata > Lepidosauria > Sphenodontia > Sphenodontidae > Sphenodon > Sphenodon punctatus. The sequence goes on along the minus strand of QEPC01014770.1, from coordinate 342,320 downwards.
TGATCAGAGGCTCCTCATCCTGATTCGGCTGTTGCACAGGGATTCCTCCCTGGCAGTCAGAGTTTCCCATCAGGGGCATCTTACCCCATGGCTCTCAATTTTTTCAGGAGTCAGGCAGGGTTGCATATTGGCCCCTACTCTCTTCAACCTGTTCCTAAACGATTTGGTTCCATCGATGTCTTGCCCTGCCTTTTTTCCGCCCAAGTTGGCTTCGGGTCATCTGGGCTGTCTCCTTTATGCCGAAGATTAGGTAATTTTTTCTCAGACCAAGGTTGGCCTGAGCAGGCAGTTACATGCTCTTTCTGAGTATTGCACTGCAAACAAGCTGGCTGTCAATTACAAGAAGACCATAGTTCTTGTTTTTGGGAGAGGGAAAAAGATCTATCATTGGTCTATTGACAACCACCCGATAGCTCAGGTCTCTTCCTATAAATATCTGGGGATTCTGTTCCAGGCGTCGCTCAGCTGAACTTTCCATCGGGAGATGGCTTTGAATAAAGTCAAGGGGCCGATTGCTGCCATTGCTCAGTTGTTTAAGAACAAAAGGCATGGCAGTCTGGGGGTTGCTCTCAAACTTACGGATGCCAAAATTCACATCCAATTGCTCTATGGTGGAGCTCTCTGGGCCGTGGGGCTCTCCTCTGCACTCAACTCTGTGCAAATAAAGACTCTTAAATCTCTGCTCTGTATCCCAAAAGGGACCCCTTCAATAGCCTTAAGAGTGGAGTTTGGTCAGCTAACCTGGGGAATGACAAATTGGAAGCAGGCGGCCTTTCTGTGGCTCTGTCTCTTCCAAAATGGCCACTCAGGGCTTTTGGCCCTCATACCCACGGACCACTTTGTTTCATCTTGGACGGAGTTTAACAAGTCAGTTAGCCGCTTGGGGGCTCCCAGTTGACCTTTTGAAGTCTATCCACTTAACTCAACCTCGTCGGGAAATTAATACCAGGATTACTGATATCGGTCTCCAGGAAGACCAGGCAGCAGTGGGTTCCTTTGCTTTTGGGGGTCATTATAGGTTTGTTATGCCGCCTCCTGTGAGAACGGCCGCCTATTTATCTTCTGAAATATCAACAAGGCATCTTGTTTTGTTTTTTGGGGCTAGGCTAAATGTGCTCCCCACTCAGCTTTTGGAGGTCCGCTATGCAGTAACTCGTTTTGGCTCGAGATTATGTCCCTTTGACTTTTTGGAATCAGAAACTGTCTCCCACATAATGTTTTCATGCCATCTCTATGATTCCCTCCGCGCCAAATCACTGGCTCCCCATATTGACCTATTCCCTGGGAGGACCCAGTTTGAATTGTTACGTATCTTCCTTTTAGATGCCGACATGACACGCTCTAAGGTTGTGTCGACTTTTTTAGTCCAGGCATTTGAGTGTAGGGCAAGCTTTTTAAAATTTTTGCCCCTGACTCTGGGCGATGGCCCTGTTTCTGAGGATGATGGGGGTTAGTATTTGACTTTTGTTCTCTTTCTTGTGTGTCCTATGTTTATTCTGATTGCATGATTACTTGTGTGCTTTTGTCTCTTTGCTTCTTTTGTTTTGTTTGTCTGGACATTTCATGTTTGTATGTTTTCAATAGCAAGGACCGGATGGTCACGCTAAGAAGAAAGAAAGGAAGAAAGAAAGAAAGCTAAGGGGTATAAGTATTGGGGCTGCACTTTGCATCCACAGGACGGTGGATAGAGCATCTAGGAAGGGCAGAAGTGGCAGCCAAGAGTCAGGTAGCGGCAATCTCGAGACTTTTTGCCGGGACAGGGAGGAGGAACTTGAAAGTGGCTATAAAGGTTTTTGAGGCAAAGGTTAAGCCATCTTTCCTATATGGCGCCTTGTTATGGGCCCCCTTATGAGGGAAAAGTCTAAGTTCCCTCCAACCAAATTTTTGAGCTCCCTTATCAAATTACCTAAGGGGACTCTGGCCGCCGCTATCCGTTTAGAGGTGGGTACTCGAGGATGGACGGCAGTTGCATGGGAGCAGGCGGCTCTCTTTTGGCTTAAAGCAAGCAGAGCCCCTTGCGATAATTTGCTCTATGACATCTTCTCTGATCCCTTTGTTAGTCCTTGGGGAGTGGCCATTACAGATTATGTGACCCGCTCTGGCCTATCGGAGGTGTATTTGGGGACTAGAAACTATATAGTGGCCAAACGGGAGATTACTATCCGTTTACAGGATTTAGACTGGCAAGAGAAGCTGATGTTGGTGGCAAGATCTCATCACCTGGTGGGGTATGCATTATGGGCCCCCCAGCTGGGTTATGGGGCGAGTTACGTTGGCTCGGTTGCATCTTTTAGGGAGAAGCATTTATTTCTCTCTGCTAGGGTTAATGCATTGCCCACAAAGGTGTTGGAGGGACGTGCAGCTAAGATCCCCTATGGAGATCATTTATGTCCTTTCGATTCCTTGGCTGTAGAGTCCACGCACCATGTATTATTCGAGTGCCATCTTTATGATGCGATTCGTGTTGAGATATTACAGCCTTTTATTGGGAAGATCCCAGGTGCAACAGATTGGTTTTTGACGCAAATGTCCCTCGTGGATGTAGATCCCTAGGTAACCTTTTGTGTCATGAGATTTTTATTATTAGCAATGGGATTGAGAAGAAAGTTTCTCGAATCTAAGCTTTTCTTGGATTTGGTTTGAAAGTTCTCTACATTTACATTATTTTGTAATTTGTTAAAATTACAGTATTATGTGATGATGGAAGGATGGATCTAGAGTCTAGATATTGTATGAGTTAATACTCCTGGTATATAGATATTGTAGGGTTAAATACTATTGACCCTGGCATTTCCTGGAATTGGATTCTTGGTTTGATGTATTTACTGGATTGTTTGTTGTAAGTTTGTATTTTTGTTGTCGTTTTATGGCAATGATCTAAGATCATGCCCTCAATAAATTCATTCATTCATGGGTAGGGCTGTGGGGGGAGGATGGAAGTTTGAGGGGAGGGTGTTTCTACTGTATGAATTTTAATTATTGTAATTGTCTTTTATGGATTGTAAGCCGCTCTTAGCCTTGTGGGAAGGGCTGCATAAAAATTTGGAAAATAAAATAAATTTTTAAAAATAAGATAACAAAGGAAAGTTTTCAACCTGAGCTGTAGAATGTATATGTAAAGTGTTCCTTTTGGTTGGCCACTCTTTAGGCTGGTTTCAGACTTGTATGAATTGCATGTATTGAAGAATGAAGAGAAGATTAATTACATCTTTATTTTTATAATGTAATGTTTTCTGTAGTTCTTTATATTTTGCCCCCTCCACTCCCAAGTTTATCAGTTATGTTGTTTTTTCCTGATTTACATTTGTCTCATACTTAAAAAAAAAAAAAACCAACAACAAAAAACCAACCAAAACAGAAGTACCTCTCCCCCTCTTTTTTTTGGCCTGTCTAGAGGCTCCAGAACAAAGAAAAAACAGGTCTCCCCTAAAATGTTTTTTTCTGGTTAACTATTACAAATATATATTACCGATGTAAAGCTATTCCAATTACTGACCTTATTCAGCACAGATACTAAATTTGTTTTCAAATATTAATTAGGCTTATCAAAGGGAATGATGATTGTTATGAATACTTGAGTACTATAACACATTATTTTCCCTCTAAATACCCATCTTCCTATTTAGGAAAAAATATATTTAAATGGCCTGTTTTTCATGGGTTACTGCTGACTTAGGTTATTATAAGGGATACCTGAAATTATTATCCTGTACTTTTCCATAACTATTCCTCTCTGAAAACTGTACTGCAAAAGATCACAAACACATTTTAAATGCATTTCAGCTCACTGTAAGACTAGCCCAAGGCTGCCTTATGTTATCTTACTTCTTTATGCTTGCTTGTTCTAAGTAGCTGTTTTAACAATCCCTTCACATGTTTGAGAGCTTCTAGTTCCTTTATCAGTAAATCCTCTTGTTTATAAATCTTTACCACATCTGATGTAGAAAAATTACAAACCTGATAAAATATTAAGCCACAGACAGTCAAAATATTTTATGTATATACCAATATTTTCCAAAAAGCAGCAAATTACCCACTTTAAAACAAAAATAAAACAATTTTGTAGTAATATGATGTATATGCAAAATTCTTTTTTAAGTTAGATACACAATTTCAATATGGTTTCTTCAAAATTGATAAAGGCAGCAGTTCTACACTATACTTGAACGTAACCCTTTGCTGACAAAATGGCCAACATGCATTTTATTCAGGAGCGCGTCATTACTAGAGCTGTAGTGGGTAACACATTTGCTAATATCACCCTTATGTTGGGGCACTCCCAGAGGGCACCTGATTTTTTTCATTTTTTCATTTCATTTTTAATTTCTATCCCGCACTCTCTCGCAAAGCGACTCGAAGCGGCGAACAAAAATGAAGTACAATAACAATATCAATTCAACAAAAAACAACACAATATAAATTCAATATAGCAATGTCATATAACAAAAACATAACAAAACCTCACAATCAGAGGTCTAACTCCCGACACTCCCTCCAACTCCTGGTCATCCACCACACTTCTCCACCCCCCAACCTCTCCTGCTGCCACCAGGAGGGGAGAGAGGGGGCCTTCCCCCCCACCCCTTCCGCTCTCACCAGGAAGGGGAGGAACAGCCAACCCCATACCAGGATTCCCAGGTTTTCATACATAACATAATAATTCAGCACAAATACATTTCACAGGCTAGGCAATAAATAGGTCAACCCACTAAGTAGGTCGACCCCAATCCTCACCATTGCCCCTTCCACTCTCACCAGGAAGGGGAGACCCAACCAGCCCATAACAAGAGCCAAATTCCTACAACATACTATAATAAAGCAACAGTAATACATATCACGGCTAGAACAGTAAATAGGTCAACCAGTAACTAGGTCAAATATATTCATCCCCACCTCCTCCCTCCACACATCACCAATCTGGCCCCCCATTGAGTGCCCGAAAATACAGATATTACTGGGGCATCCCATGATGCTCCGGGATGTTGATCCTGGCTCCCCAGGCTGACTCCCCTCACTGCCGGGCTGCTGCTCCTCTGGTCCTAGTCACTGCTCCCTTCTCCTTCCGAGTCCGCACACTGCTCAGGTGAGCTGGAGACTTCCCTGCTCAGCTTTTTCTGAGCAGAGAGGAAGAGCGAGGAGGCCTCTTCCCACCTGCATGTACCCCTATTGAGTACCCCCGCTCCAAGGAGAACCCAAAATGGGAGTGCACACAGAACCCAAGCACACCCTTGATATGGGTCCCTATGGGAACAGAGGACTCATTAGGGGATGCACGCAGCTCAGAAAAGCTCCCCAGCTCAGCTAAGCAGCGGGAAGGAGCAGGGAGGAGCAGCAAGCAATGACTAGACTGGAGGAGCAGCAGCCCAGCAGTGAGGCAAGTCAGCCTGGGGAGTTGGAGAGCCCATTGGGCCACATTTGGGTACCAACTGGTACCAGAATGCAACTGGGGTGAGGCAGGCACCCCAGATTCGATGGGCTACCTAACTTGCTGGGTACCCAGTTGCAGCTTTAGTCACTACTATAAAGCTCAAGCGATAAGGCTAATGCTATTACAAATTTTAATACTTACATTTGAAATTCTAGCAAGTGTGTCTTTAAATGATGGCAAAAACATTTCTGCTGAAGTGACTGTCAACTCTGCTTCATGAAGTTTTCTTTGAAAAGTATTGCTTTCATTAAGTGAATCTTCCTTCAACCTAATCAGAAGAAGAACTTAATAGAATACTAACTGTGCATTTAAAACAAAGAAAAAGCCCCACCTACAAATAATTGTTAAGAATCACAAAAAATTGTGCTGAGGGAAGCCCCACTGACAAATGTAGGCTGCTAGTTATATTAAATGTACAGGGTCTTTACAAAAAGAAGCAACCATTCTATGTTGTAAGCAATCATTCTATGTTGTTCTATGGGGCAACAGTTCTATGCTGTACGCAATTTTGGTCACTAGGGTAACTATGGGAACAGCACTGATTTTAAACTGATTTAGAATTCTAAACTCCCAACATTCCTGCACACAATGATACCAGATACGGTACTACAGGAATCTAACTTTAGGAAATAAACGTCAGGAAAATTGTTGCCTCTTTCTGTAAAGACCCTGTATTATGACTTTTTATTAGAGAGAGAATTCTCATTTCAGAGCTGCACAATGGAACTTGACTCCCACATTCAAGTTAAAGTTTTGCATGAGCAAGGACGTAAGAACTAGAACTATTGTTTGTTAAGCGTAGAGGCTAAACAACAATCAATATAGAAATACTTGTCTCTTATTGTTTTTTTATTTATTTATTTATTTATTTATCCATCATTTATAGCCTGCCTCTCCTGCTTGTGCAGCTCGAGGCAGCTTACAAAAATTAAAACTTCAATAAAACCCACACATATAAAGATACAAACTACAAATAAAAAGGATGGCATAAAAATATGGGGGGGGGGAGGTTATTACATTTCACCAATTAGGCCATTTACCTTTTGCATTTTTCTCAGTTAAGAAAACGAAACCACCTAGTCAGTTACATTGGAAGGGAGCCAATGCTGCTGTGCTTGAGTTGCAAACACTGTTAGGGCTGAATTGAGTAGTAAAAAAATTATTTGTGTGTATTCGCCTGAGTTCTGAGTGCTCAGGCTGGTCCAAGGACCCTTGATGAATACTCAGGAGTAGTTTCTGAGGAGAGGGCCAGAGGCCACCTGCAGGGTGTGGGGGTGGAAACGGGCCAGGAAAGTGGGAGGGCTAGCAGAGGGTAGACTACTCACCCTCCAGAGGGGCTCCGGTGACACTTGGCTTCCTCCAGACCAGGTAAGTTTAAAAAAAAAAGAAAAACTGGGCATGCTCAGAAGGGTCAAATTGCCTTTTCCGAGCATGCTCAGACCTTTCTAAGATGGTGCCTGCAGTGTGCTGACACTGCCAGGGCCATCTTGGAAAGGTCTGAGCATGCTCAGAAGGGACCATTCAGCCCTTCTGAGCATGCCCAGTTCTTGTTTCTTTCTTTTTTTAAAAAAATGTACCAGGAAGCTATGCATCACTGGAGCCCCTCCAGCAGGTGAGTACTCTATTTCCTCAGTCTCTACTAGGCCTCCACCCCCTTAACACCCCACACCTAAGTCTCCGCAAGGCCCCCACCCCACCCCCTTTCTTGGCCCCCGCTGTCCTATTCCCTCCCTGGCCAGTGGGGGCCAGGGAAGGGGGAGTAGGGGCCTAGCTCCTGTCTCCTTCTGTATACTCGGCTGAGGATTTTCCGAGTTCCAAAGTTTCGGGGGCCATTCCTTGAAACTTTGGAACTTGGAAACTCAAGTCAAGTACCTTGATTCTCGGGGTTTTCCGAGGAAAACCGAGGACCGTGTTTTAGCACTAGTTTACATCCAAACAATCATTTCCACTGACATTAAGAAAAAGAAATGAAGAAAACATTTCCGCTATTATATGTTTTTGTAAAAGCTGTTTTTATTTTATTTATTTAAACAAATTTATACCCCGCTGCTCCTGTCAAGTAGCTTGGGGTGGCTAACAATTCACAAAACACAATATAATAATAAATAGAAATATACCATAAAACATTTAATCAGTATGGAGGCTTTCAAAAAACAACAAATCCAACCACCCTAAACCAGTCCTCCCACCCTTCACCCATCCCCCTCACCAAAAGACTGGTGGAACAGCCACATCTTGCATTGTCATCGAAAGGAGAAGTCCGGGCCACCTGGACCTCTGCTGGGAAGGAGTTCCACAGCCTTGGCGCAGCCACCAAAAATGCCCTCTCCATAGTCGCCCCCCGAGATATCGGGGGATTCTGAGAAAGGTACTCCCGGCTGACCGCAAGGAGGTCCCGCAGATAGGCAGAGCCTAGGCCGTATAGGCCTGTATAGGTGAGTACCAACACCTTGAATCAGGCTCGGAAGACTATAGGCAGCCCGTAAGGAGATGGGCTGCCGCGTTCTGCACCAGCTGCAGTCTCTGAACAGTCACCATGGGTAGCACCACGTAAAGCGCATTACAAAAGTCCAGTCTTGAGGTGATGAAGGCATGAATGATAGTGGCCAGGTCAGGGTCTGAGACGTATGGACGAAGCTGCCGCACCAGGTGTAACTGGCGAAAAGCATTCCTTGCCACAGCCTCCACCTGGACAGCCAGGCAGAGCTGGGAACCAAGGTGCACTCCCAGACTACAGACTTAGGGAACCAGTGGGGGACGAACCCCATCAACGATGGGGGACGCCAACCCCACCACCTTCCCCACCAGTAACACCTCTGACTTGGGATTCTGCTTCAGTCGGCTTGCCCTCATCCAGTCCCCTACATCCGCCAGACATCGAGTAAGCACCAAGACTGCCAGGTCTGAGTCAGATGAAAGAGAGAGGTAGATTTGGGTGTCATCAGAATATTGATGACACCGAACACCAAACCTTCTCAAGACCACGTCCAGCAGCTGCATATACACACTGAGTTGTGGTTTTAACTGTCACAAACATTTCATGGTCAACGGTATCAAAAGCAGCCAACAGATCTAACAGAATCAGCAGGGTCGAACGACCTCGATCCAATACACGATGGTCGTTGACCAAAGCCACAAGCGCAGTCTCAGTGCCATAGCCCAGACGAAAGCGAGACTGCGAGGGGTCCAAAAAAGAGAATTGGTCACTTACCTCGGTGAAATCTTTTCTTCCTTCACTTAGCAGACAGTTCTCCGGCTGGGTAGTACTACCTTGACCGGCAGAAGAATCCCAAAATTCTTTGCGCATGCGTGTATTGTGTCGCCGCCTCCTTCTCCCCAGTAAGTTCCAAAGCTTGTCAGCGGCGGCCTGTAACTCAGCTTATAGATAAATGGCTAAACGTGCAATCAATTGAAACTCAAACTAGCAACCTCGGCCAAGATGCCTGAATTCCAAACTAACACCCTCGGCCAAGATGGCTGAATTACATAACTATGTCTAAACTATACTGTTCCTAATGGGAACTTTGAAAACAGGCTACTTTTAACCAGTAACCCTCCTTATATCAAGGACCTGTATTGAGAGTCCCTCCTCCAGGATTGTACTGTACTGATTGTACACGGGAGGGTCCAGAGGACTGTCTGCTAAGCGGAGGAAGAAAAGAATTCACCGAGGTAGGTGACCAATTCTCTTTTCTCCCCCCACTGCAGACAGTCCTCTGGCTGGGATATACCCAAGCCATACGGATCTTCAGGGAGGGAAAGGAACAGTCCCCAGAGGCTCTAATACTGCCTGTAGGACTCTCCTCCCAAAGGCTGCTTCTGCAGACTGAAAGGTGTCAATTTTGTAATGTTGCACAAAAGTGCGTAAGGATGCCCAAGTTGCGGCCCTGCAGATTTCAGCGTATGATGCTCTGGCCCTAAAGGCATAAGAGGTTGCTGCCCCCGCTCCGAATGTGGCCAGATCTGTAAGGGTGGAGTCTTGCCTTTAGACTTGTATGCCTCCACAATGGCCTGTTTAACCCATTTCGAGATTCATGTTTTTGATGCTTTGATGCCTACTCCGCTGGGTCTTATGTTCACGAACAAGGCTGATGATCTTCTAAAGGTCTTAGTCCTATGTAAATAAATTTTAATGACCCTCCTCACATTGAGAGTGTGCCATTTTTTCTCCTTGGGATGAACTGGGTTGGGGCAGAACGAGGGAAGGACAATCTCCTGTTCTCTGTGGAAGACTGAATTACATTTTGGAATAAATGCCTGGTCCAGTCTCAACGTAACGGATTGCTTCTGGAAAGTACAGAAGTTATCCTCCATTGATATGGCCCCAAGCTCTGACATTCTGCGAGCTGAAGTGACTGCTACCAGGAATACCACTTTGATGGAAAGCCAGTAAAGCGAGACACGTGAGAGAGGTTCGAAGGGCGGACCTGTCAGTGCGTCGATTACTAGACTGAGGTCCCAAGAAGGCTATCGATGGATCATGGGGGGCGATAGGTGTTTCGCTGCTTTTAGAAATTGTCTTACGTGCCTATGAGAAGTTATGTCCAAATTAGACACCGCCCCCAGAACTGAATTGAGCGCGGAGACTTGTCTCGCCAGTGTGCTATACCCGAGTCCCTTGTCGAGCCCATGCTGCAGGAATTCCAGTATCTGCAAAATAGTGGTTGCACAAGGGTCAAAGTTCTTCTCTCCTGCCCATAGGGAGAAGACCCTCCAGGTTGCAGAATAGGATCTTCTAGTCGCTGGTCTCCTGGGTTGCAGGAGAGTCTTTAGTACCGGACTAGAATACCCCATGCTCCGCAATGCTAGGCGCTCAACCTCCAGGCTGTTAGGCGTAGCACACTGGGATTTTCATGTAATGCCGGCCCCTGAACGAGCAGATCCTGAGACAGTGGGAGATGAAACGGTTCTTGGCTTGCCAGCTCCATCAGAGCTGAGAACCACGGGTGTCTCGGCCACCACGGTGCCACGATGATTATCTGGGCCCTTTCCCTCCTGATCTTTGCAACTGTGCGCGTCAGTAAGGGGAATGGAGGGAATGGGTATAATAGACCCCTTGGCCATTCCTGATTTAAAGCGTCTGGAGGGAGGTTGTTTTGAGCCCTTATTCCTGATATAAATTGTTCCACTTGTGTGTTCTCTTTTGTTGCAAAGAGGTCCAGGATTGGCATCCCGAATCTCCTGGCAATCATCCAGAATACTTTCTTGTTGAGGGACCATTCGTGTGGATCCACCTCCCTTCGACTGAGCCAGTCCGCATGAGAGTTCTCTAAACCCTTTATGTGGACTGCTTTCAGGGAGGCTAGGTGACCCTGCATCCATGAAAACAGGAGAGCCACTTCTCTTTGCAGAGTTCTGGACCTGGAACCCCCTTGGTGGTTGACATAAGCTCTCGCTGTCATGTTGTCTGTGTGAATGAGTACATGTGCCTGTTTCAAGTTGTTACTCTCAGTTTTGACCTATGTGAAATACGTTTACCAGATTGGCTATAGTCTGAACATATTGGCTTTAGTTTGAACATAAAGGCCTGGACATACTTGGTCTTCCGATAGCTTTTCTCCTGCTTAACTTTTAACCTTGTTAGTTAATGTTTAGAAAAATATAAGTAAGTTCACATTTAGGGAAGTAGAGGCATACACTCGATGGAACATCTTTGTTGCACAAATGGGTTGCAAGATTGAGGTTTAAAACAGTTTATAAAAACAGGATGTTTCATGGGAAGAGGTAACAACATTAGTTCCACAATATATTAAAAACAAACATTGTCATACATTTATAATTTTATGCATGCATCAACCCTTTTCAACCATGCTATTGGCAGTTAATAATATATGAATTACTTAGCTTGAGTATGACGTCAGTTTTCTTATAAAAGAGTAAGTCACCAAGAAAATGTTACCTTAGACGCCATGAACACTCTCGTGGTGCTCTTTGGTCACCATGGTGATCCTCTGGTCACATGATCTTCCTTCATCTTTCTTAAGCCTGTATGCCTGGGTAACTATGCTAGTTTTAAGTTTATTACTTTAACCTTTGTACTTTTAATACTTAAAACAATCTTAAGTTTAACTTTAATTCTATCTATGTAACGTGTACCTTAAAATACTTTTATATAAACCACTTATTAAGGGTTTATTCTGTTTTGGGGTCTTGTCCCATAGAAAATGTTTTTCTATGTTTTCATAAATATTTTCAATTATATTCTTATTACTAATTATGTGTTTATCTTTATTTATGTAGTCATTTCAATCTCTCTGGGTATTAGCATAATTTAGCTGTTTGTCCAGGTTTTAAACCTGCGTAATTATTAATTAATTATCAATTTATTTTTATTTATTTATTTATTTTAATAGATTTATATCCCGCCCCTCCTGCCATGCAGCCCGGGGCAGCTTACAAATTTAAAAATGAATCCAAATAAATCAATATTACCTTAAAACCTGGCAACAGATTGGTGTCAGAAGTGGGATACCTAAAAAAGGTGTGGCGCAAACTTTAGGAGAGCTAGGCGGATCGCTTTTAGCTCCAGAAAGTTTATGGATTTTATTTGGTCTCTCTGATTCCACAACCCCTGTACTGAAGTTGAGTTCATGTGGACCCCCACATCCTCTGAGATTCGAATAGGTGGTGATGACCGATCGAGGAGGTTCTGTTAGCGGCACCCCCTGTTGGAATCTTTTTTGATCTAACCACCAGGACATTAATGGTTTTATATGTCCTGGGATGAAGACCCAGGGATTTGCCCCTTGAGTAAGCTCTCTCTGGAAAGGAGCCAGCAAGGACTGCAAGGGCCTTAGATTGTGTCTGGCCCATGCTATGTGCCTGGAGCACGATACCATGAGACCCAGTAACCTGGCTAGAATGTTCAGCCTCAAGTGAGAACTGGCTTGGAGCAGAAATACCAGTGCGCGGATCTTCTTTCTACTTTCTTCTGGGACGCAGATGGTATCTAGAGCTGTGTCTATGACCACCCCCAAATGCTCTATTCTCCGAGTGGGGATCAGGTGACTTTTCTGCAAGTTCACAATGAACCCGTGGCGGGACAGGTACGCTATGACCCTGTCCACACTCTGGGATGCTGATTCCTGTTTCTGTGCCTTGACTAGCAGATCGTCGAGGTAAGGGAATACATGTATCCCTTCCCTGCAAAGATTCGCTATGAGTGTCACTAGGGTTTTGGAGAATGTGCAAGGCGCTTATGAGAGGCCGAAAGGAAAAGCCCTGTACTGCCAGTGTGTGCTGTTGGTGGCAAAGTGGAGCCATTTCCTGTGGGCCGGGTGGACAGGAATATGGAGGTAAGCCTCTCTTAGGTCTAATGAGGCCAGCCAATCCCCTTTTGAGAGATTTTGACAGATAGAGGAGACCGCCTCCATCTTGAATCTCTTGGGTAAGACCCACTGGTTCAACCTCTTGAGATCCAGGACTGCTCTCCATTCCCCTGTCCTCTTTGCCACCAGGAAAATTATGGAATACAGGCCACCTCCCTGTTGTTCCTCTGGCACTCTCTCTATAGCTCCCATGGAGGCTAATCTTTTTATTTCTGCTAACATGGCTACTGCCTTCAGATGGTCTTTTGACAGGGGAGAGGGCATGAAGTGGCTCCTTGGTTTTCTGAGGAACTCTATTCTGTAACCCTGTGTTACGATTTGTAGGACCCACTGATCTGAGATGGACTCTGTCCAGATTTCCCTGAAATCTGACAGACGTCCTCCTATTCCTTCCCCTCTCAGTCATGTCTGCTTGGCTGAGGATGGGCCAGCCTGCTCTCGTGGCCTACTCCTTTCTCTTCTTCGCTGGAATTGACGCCTGAAACGAAACCCTTGTCTGTGCCAGTCTTTGTCATGAAACTGGCCTCTTTTCTGTCCTGAGGAGAATGAGTTTCCATGCTGGTGGTTTCGAAAACGAAAATAGGGGGTGTGAAAGGGCTTCTTTTTTACCCCGTTGTTGCAGTGTCTTTTTCTTATTTTTATCAGTAGCGTCCTCTAGGACCTTGTCTAGGCACGTTCCAAAGACCTTGTGCCCTTTATAGGAACTAGATACCAGCAAGTTCTTAGCTGTGTTGTCCCCTGTCCAGGTTCTGAGCCACACTCTGCGTCTAGTCATGATCTCCAGCCCCACTGCCCTGGCAGACCAGGCCAGCGCGTCTGTAGTGGCATCTGTCATCAAGGCATTAGCCAGGACCACCCTAGCTGACAGTGTCTTTGCCCTTTTCTCTGTGACCAACGGTGACTGCATCTCCTACAGCCATGCCATCGATGCCCTGGCCACGTATGAAGCTAGGATGTTAATCCTAATGGCTGCAGAGTTTGCCTCAAAGGCCTTCCTAAGAACGCCTTCCATTGCTCTGTCTGAAGGGTCCTTTGGGTAACACTCACCCTCTGTTGGGAACACCGTCTGTCTTTCTAAAGAGGCAGCCGCTGCATCCACTTTAAGGGATTTAAATAAATACTCTTTTCTCCTGGAAAACCTGTATAGTGTCTCCTGAGTTTTATTTAGTCTCGCTGTCTTAGCTGGGGACTTCCATTCTGATATCAAGAGCCTTTTGAATGCCTTGTCTAGAGGGATCCCATGATCCCTACCTAAGGCAGATGGGAGAAGCTGTCTACCATCCTCCTCCTCCGAGTCAGATGATTTATCCTTGGAAGGTTTTTCCTCAATCTGTAAGGTCTTTATGACCTGCTCCATTAACTCCTCTCTAAATGATAGGGGAAAATGCCTATCTTGTTCCCTATTGGGATGTGCAGGCTCCTGCCACTCTCCCTCCTCTTCCTCTGGGTAAGAGGAATCAGAGTCTGTGTCTGACTGCAGGATGTCAGAGGCTGCATGGCAGCGAAAATCCTCAGAGCCACTGGGTGAGGATTGAGGCGAGCCTAAATGGAGGGAAATCGCGCCCCCTGGTGGGCGTGTTTTGCTGCTCTCTCCCTTTTCCCTCCTTTTCTCCTGATTTTTACCCCTCCTTTTTTTGGTTATGGGGGATCTTGCCTGAGAAGGCCTGGATCCCCTTTTCCTGCCTTGCTTTTCGCACAGCCAGGAGATGGATTCAACCATCTTGGCCATAGCTGTGTTCAATTGAGTCAGCCCGTCTGTCTGGGAGACCTGAGGCTGAGTGGCCTGAGGCTAAGAGGGCTGGAGGTGAGACGTGGTTTGTTGGGGGGAGTCCTTCCGAGGGGACCTTGTAGGGGCGTCGCTTGAGACCTGCCAACATAAGAAAGGTCTGTGAAGCTAGTTCCTTCGAGAGGAGCCCTAGGTGAATGGTGGAGAGAGCTTCCTCTCCTTCCTATAGTCCTCTTGCGAGGGCAGAGGTGGGGGAGGGACACAAGGGGGTGAGCTGCTTTCCTCAGCGAGGAGCAAGTGTTAATGTGGAGAGGTCCTTCCCCCAAATATCTATCCCTCTAGCGAAAAAGGGGGGGGGTTATGGGACACGGAGAGGAGTGTTGCTTTGAGGGTTTTTCCCCTTCCTTGCCTCCATTTTGTAGATCCCTGTCCTCTCTCTCTCTTTCCCTCTCGTGATCCCGCTCTCCCGTCACAGCCGTGGGGGAGAGAACTGAGCCTCGGCCTTCCTGTTTCCTCCGGGAGGAGTAGCCGGTAATTTCTTTTACCACCGTGCTCTGCAGTGGCAGAGGACGGTTGTGGCACGGAGGAGTGAGCCCGATCCTTCCTTCCTCAAGTGGCTGGGCTTGAGCGCGGCGCCCTGCGGGCGCCTCCTACATCCCAGGCAGCAGCGAGGGGGGTGGTAAAAGGGGGTTAAGCCGTCGCAGCGGCGAGGCTGACCACCAATGCCCCCCTTTGAAAACCCCGTACGGCCTGAAGATTTCTCCAATCTCCCGGAGCTCTGCGAGATCCCACCTGCCGGTGTCAGGCAGAAGAATGAACTGGGGAGAAGGAGGCGGCGACACAATACACGCATGCGCAAAGGGGTTTGGGATTCTTCTGCCGCCTGCTGATCAAGGTAGTACTACCCAGCCAGAGGACTGTCTGCAGCGGGGGGAGAAAATCAATACGGTCTAGATGCTCCTGCAGCTGCCAAGTCACAACCCATTCAATAACTGATAGCTGGCAAGGGAGTCAATGGGTGTTTTCAGACGTTACGAGATTACGGTGAACCACACTGAACCACGCTCAACCCCCCCGTGGGGCCAAAGTGCCCGGAACGTCTGAACGGCGTGCGCCAGATGTTCATCACGCTCAATACCCACATGGGGTCAGTTTGAACCACGCTTCCCGGGCTAGCCGGGGGAAGGTCTCGGGAAGCGTGGTCAAACCAACCCCCACAGGGAACCAAGCAAAAGTAACGTCTGGACG
>QEPC01014770.1:267153-309127 GCA_003113815.1 Sphenodon punctatus | reverse complement strand
GGCACAAGTCATGGACAGCTCCCACACCTCAAGGAACCTCGAATCAGCCCTGGCCACCATGGTGAGGGAGTGGGTCATGCCAGGCGCGGCCTTCACCAAGGGATGTGTGGTCATGGACAATGCACCCAATATCATAAAGGCAGTCCGTGACGGGGGCTTCGCAAGCATCCCTTGCACCGCACACACCATCAATCTTGTGGTGAAGGATGCTCTGGGCTTGGGGGAGAAGGGGATTGGGCCAGGCACCCTTAACTCCCTGATTGAACGGGAGAGGAAGCTGTCGGAGTTCTTCAACCGGAGCATGAAGGGCAGTGAGCTCCTCCGGGAGAAGCAGGTCGAGCAAGGGTCCCCGGTGCACACGCTCATCCAGGATGTCTCCACCAGGTGGAATTCCATCTTCCCAATGCTCGAGCGGCTTCTTGAGCAGAAAGCCGCCCTGCATCAGGTGGAACTGGAGACAGACATTGAGGCACCTCCAAGGTACAACAGGGAGGAATGGGAGATTCTAACTCACATGATCTTCCTCCTCAGACCGTTCTTGACCATGACAGAGACCATGAGCAGCTCCACCGCCAGCCTCAGCCAGGTGACCCCGCTGGTCCATAGTCTCAAGAGGAGCCTGGACGAGATTATCGGGGGCCGGGATTGTGGCCCTATTCTGTGAGGTCAGGGATCTGTTTCCACGCCTGTAATATGGAAGGGTATCCTCCCCTATTTCCAGACCCCATAATGAGTTTTCTGCCTTTTCCAAAATCTGCTTTCTCAACCTGTGGTCCCTAAAACCAACCCTCACTGGCAGAAACTGAAAGCCACTTTTGCTTGGTGGAGCCTAGCTACAAAAATTATCCCTTTGAGCAGCCTTGGTGCCTGGAACCTTAATCCAGATGCCAAAAAGCAAACTACTGCCTCCTTTAGTTGGTAGGTAGATTCATGTGGATATGCTATCAAATCATAAATAATAATGTTCTGCTCTGTAAAATGGTTTTCCATCCTCTTTTCCAAGACAGGCCCTCTGTCTCAATAACTATTATTATTATTATTATTATACACATTTATATAGCGCCAGTCATGAGCTTGGTGCTGTACAGAAACATACAATAGACGCGGTCCCTGCCTGTGGCTTACAATCTAAAAGACAATCTAAAAAACTATTTCCAGATATGTGGTCCGAAGCCACTTTGCTAGCTTCCTGATTTACCAGATATGGACTTGGTCTGTATGGAGATTGCCTTTTCTTATTTTGAGAGGCAGAGCTATTTCTCTGTTCAAATAAATTTTTTATTTCCTTTTTAAATTCTCTCAAGTAAATCATTTCCTGGTGGAAAACCTTTGCCAGAGCTTGGACTTCAGCTGTTAATGTATCTATTGACTGTCAATTAAGACAGTGCATGCCTGCACTGATGCTGCCTTTCAAGTCCCTCTGAGGCCAGTAAAGCCAGAAGCTGCCGGGAGGGATTCCTGGCCCCGCCCCCTCTGCAACAGGGACTCAAGGAATCCCCCCTTCCCTGTGGCCAAGTGTTTGACCTGGTGGGGCTCCTGGGGGCTTTTTAAACCAAAGGTTAATTTGTGTCTTTTCAAATTATTTGGAAATGAAAAATAGTTATGCTGTGATATATATCAATAACTACTGTGCTTTTTATTTCTTCCTTTCTTAATATGAAATAGTACAAAGCGTGTTATATGTAACAATAGGGTGAAACCATTCCTTTTCAGAGGACCCATGTGGGCCTAGCAGACAATAAGCACAGAGCCTTATGAGGGTCCTTTAAATATATATGAGTTTAATCCACAGAAGGTAGATGGTTATGTACTACGTACACCTCAAGCAACTGACTAGCTGAAACACAAATCGTTCAGTAGGAATAAGATACAGACTATTTGCCTTCTGAAAGTCTGTAACTATATTTTTCCTGCATAAAGCATACCATTTCATGTCATTTTCACTCAGGCTTTGTCGTAAGTGTTTTTTCTGTGATCCTGTTTTAAGTTGTGGCAACAGTTCTTTCAACTTCATTCAATGTTTATCCACCAGTTCATGGTATGAACTCCAACCCTGCTTTATAAGAACATAAAGACATAAAAAGTGCAATACTAGGTCAGACCAATGGACCATCTAGCCCAGAATCCTGTCCCAACAGTGGCTAAATTTGGTTGGTACGGTGAAGTGCATAACAGGTTGGGGACTGGATCACTCCATTATGCTACTCACTTCCAGTTCCTGAGAGTCAGATGTATCATGCCCTGAACAACCTGACTAATTGTCGTTTACGGATCTATCCTCCAAGAACTTATCCTTTTTTGGAACTTAGTTATGTTACTGGCCTTCACAACATCCTCTGGCAACAAGATCCAGAAGTTACACTTTATGTTGAGTGAAAAAGTCCTTCCTTTTATTTTATTTTTAAAATGTGCGTAATTTTACATTTGCTTCAAGGGTTCTTCCTCCATGCATGTTGAAAACTTAAAAAAAATTGGTTTCATTCTTTACTTTGCCACTGACTATCACAACAACGATCCTCCTGCTAATCATCCCCACCCAGGATTATCCCCCACCTGTTATCTGTAAACTCCCAATTTACTGTAACCAAGCCAAGAACATGAACCTGAGTTCTCACATCCTCATGAATGTCGCATCCCTTGTCTCTCCCTCTGTTCCCCCTTCCCTGTCTCCCCTCCCCGTCTTTAGATTGTAAGCTCTTGGGCAGGGACCGTGTCTATCTTATTTTTTTGTGAAGTGCCACTTACATCACTGGCGCTATATAAATGCTAATAATAATAATAATAATAACAATAATAATAATAAACTATAGTCATATTGCATTTAGAGTCAGTTTTAGATTTCTAGCCTCCCTTCCATTGTCTGTAATGGGCACCTACATGTCATATTTCTTCCCAACAGCCAATCTCTACATCATTTCTTCCACAGGAATTTAGTGTTGTGA
The DNA here is from genome assembly GCA_003113815.1 of Sphenodon punctatus. Classification (NCBI taxonomy): domain Eukaryota; kingdom Metazoa; phylum Chordata; class Lepidosauria; order Sphenodontia; family Sphenodontidae; genus Sphenodon; species Sphenodon punctatus. Next base: position 306,185 of record QEPC01014770.1, on the reverse strand, counting down.
AAATCTCATCATTATCCTTTTGGGGTCAAACATATTATGCTCACAATGAACAAAACGGAAGTTCAGAATTCAGATTCATGCTTGTTTGTTACTTATGTGTAAAAAATATGACACCACCACTTTACTGTCATCTTAGTAGCAATTTCAGCATTAAACCAATGTAGTTTAGTTATTTTGTATTTATTTATTCACTATGGATATTTTCAGACGTTACAAGATCACGGTGAACCACGGTGAATACCCACCTGTGGTCACCGTGTCTCGAACGTCTGTTTGGAGGCCGCCAGATGTTCGCCACGGTGAATCCCCACATGGGGTCAATTTGAACCACGCTTCCCGGGCTAGCTGGGGGAACGTCCCGGGAAGCGTGGTCAAAAAGATCCCCAGTGGGGACCAACAAAAAGTCACGTCTGGCCGGTTGCCACGGCCCGACGCGGCGGCCGCAGTGGCCCGCCGCCCGCCCATCTCCCTGGAGGGCGGGCGGCGGGGTGCGTGGAGGGGGCGGGGCCGTGCGGCCGCACGTTGCGCCGCACGGCCCCGCCCCCTCCCACATTCCCCGCCGGGATCCCCCCGGCACGTCTGTTGTGGCGTTACGGGGTGACCCCAGCGGGGAATGAATAGGGTGATTTCGGTATGGGGCCAATGGGCCCCGTAACGTCTGAAATCACCCATTTATACCCTGCCCTTCCCCAAAGTCTCAGGGCAGCTTACAAAAAACATAAAATACAATTTAAAAATATTTAAAATACAATCCCCCCCCAAAACCAAACCCACACCCACCATCCAACAACCTCCCACCTAATCCCTCTCCCTAACTGCTAGTTTAAAAACGTAATTTTTACACTGCTCTAAAAATCCCACTTTATGCTAATCTGCAATTAACCAGGAATTCAGGATTTTATTATTATTATTATTATTATCATCATCATCATAATGATACAAAATCCTTCCAGCATCAGAGGCACTTATTTAATTCAAGGGTCATCAGAAGAAATCTACAGATGTCTCTAACAATAAAAATAAGACAAGAGATATTTAAGGTATTAAAGTTCAATTTAATCCTATTTTATGCATTTCACAGTGCCTTACTTGGGTTTCTGGGCTGTCAGTTTCTTCATTTACACTACTAAAATATTTTCTTTGTTGGCAGTCTCTTCCAGTTCCAACATGATCTTTTTTAAAGATCAAATCACAGGACTGAATCACTGAACAAAGTTTTGCTGCTTCCCCAGGTGATAGAGAGAGACCATGTCTTGTCTCCTAAAAATACATTAACAATATTAAAGCTTAGTACCATACCCTGCCTGTCCCTTCAGTTAAAGTGTTAGTGGGACTGATCTTAACCCTTGCACGCCATGTGCACCTATTATGTGCACACATAAATTGTGTGTATGGGGGCTTAGGATAAGCCCCACTATCAGTTATCTATTAAGGAGAATTGTTCAAGAAGGCTAGCATAGATCAATTCACCTCCCAGATTAAATTCCATGTGTCCTTATGGAATAGTTTATAAATGTCCTTATGTGTGTTAATATTGCTACAAAATATTTTTATTATATTGATAGGTATTGCACATTTGCATAGACATTTGATTGAGATTAGTCAAATTCCTTAGTAGAGACAGTTAGCATAAATTTTAATTTTTCCTAATCAAAGGATGAGGTCATCCAAAGCACCCAAAGAGACAAACATTCATTTCCCATACAAAATCCATGAAAATAAGACTCTTTGCTTCCTTTGGCACTTTGGAAAGTCTCATCCATGAGCACAAAACTAAAAATTATAACCATCTGGTTTCAAGTCAGTGTCCTCTTCAGTAGCAAAATACATGGACAGCTTTCCTTTTAAGAAAATTCCATATATTATTTCAGTAACAGATGACTGTCAGAATGACCTTACCTCACTAGTGTTAGGAAGAAACAGCTTTCCTTGAATGCAGGAATCAGCCTGGAGAGTGTCGTCGTCATGTATATGCAGAGATGACAAGGACATTCCCTCTTCATCCTGCAGAAAATCAGTAAACACCTATCTGTACTTCCATCATCATAAAAATAGGCAGCCTGCAGACGTACTCTGTTGGAAATGTTTTATTGCATCACAATCTAAACTTTACATAAATATTACATGTTTTCATTTTTGGGGAGTCTAGGTCACGTCATATTCCTGATGAATTTAGCATCTCCCATGATATGGCACTTCACACAGAACTGATCAACACAACTTTTAATCCTCACAACCACTCTGTCAGGTAGGTTAGGTTGAGAGAATATTGTGACTGGCCCAAGGTCATGAGTACATATATACTCCATATACACATATATACTTCATCTCCTTTTATTTTAAGGTGATGAAGTCCCACTTCCTTGGGTTTAGCTTGTTTTTGTGGCAATGGAGTTCTGCAAAGGAAAAGGGATTCCATTAAAATCAATGGGAACAGAGCCATTCAATGACAGTAGATTGCACCCTAATTTTCCCTAATATATGTTAAGCTAAGTGGCATGGGTGCAAGCAGGAGCGGTTCTAAGACTGAGGGCTATGCAGCGGTGCCCCTCTTGGCACCATGAAACCTACCACCACTGATATCAGTGCTGCTGCTGATCCCCACAGTGCCACCACTATTGCAGCTGTCGAAACTCCTCCAGCACAATTAGCACATGCACAGCCTGCCCTGACCTCCCCAGCCTTTACTGCTGTTGCCTGCATTACCATAATGAGAGCGGCACACAAGCAGAAGGCTGCTCTCTGCTTCTGCACATGTGCCTGCTTTAATGGTGAAACAGACAGGGGGGAGGGACGCCAGCAGGAACAGGAAGAGAAACCTCCCCTGGGCTGACCTAAGTAGAACTGGCTGGTGGGGCTCCAGAAATTTTGTCCCCAGCACAGTGCTGCAGTTAAGTGCAGGGGAGGGGCTGGAGGCAGGAGCTCGGGGACTAGTTGCCAACCCACCCCGGGACAAAAGTGGGTCAACATCTGGCGGAACCACAACGGATGTGCCCGTAGCCTGCAGACCTAACCACGATACTGTCACATCTGTTTTTACCCTCAATAATAATCCCATGACCTCACACAGGAAAAACATTCAGAGTACATCAAACAGGTCTGCAGATGGCATAAACCCCACCTGGGGCCACAACCCACAGTCGGGGACCTTTACAGTAGCTAGTACTGTAAAAAGTATATTTTAATACAAGATAAAAAGGCACAGTACTTACTGATATCACTGAAACATTAATTTCATTCAATCCAATGTTTGCAGTTCCTGTTTAAGAGAGAAAAGTGCATATGCATCAAAGATCTGTATCAACAACATTTTTAAATGTTGAAAAACTGCAAGATTTGGAGAAGAAATAAAGAAAGACAAACAGGCCACAAGTGTATACTTGTTTCTTGACAACTTTTTAGCTAATACTCTTCCTACTCATTGTATATTAAAGTGCATGACCCGTTGAGGATTTCCTCCACTTCCCCCCCACCCTCTTGTCAACTCAGTCTCCCCATTTCCTTCTGAACGCATCTTGTCTCCTGCATTGAAGAGAGCTTCTTTATATCGCTCAGATCTAAGATGCTGTCAACTTTGAGTTTTAAATTGCCTGGCTTGATTGGAATGGATTATTTTAAAAAGTACTGCTGCACTTTAGGATGCATCAAGAGACCCTAAAGTATTTGGGTAAATAACACTACTTTGCATTTAATAAATAAGGCAGCTTGGCTTTTGCACCTACCAAGAAGTTTGAAGAGCATGCATGTATGTAATAAATAGTGACATTAGAGAGGAAATTTGTTTATGGTATATGGCTTTTAAAGCCACATATAATGATAGAAAGTCCTGTATCGGCCCCCGCGGTCATCTGGGTGTGCCCTTCCTTGAGGTCCACCGAGTGTTGGGGGGCACGATGGAGAGGGCATTCTTGGTGGCTGCACTGAGGCTGCAGAACTCCCTCCCGGCGGAGGTCCGGTTGGTCCTGGACCTTCACTCTTTTTGACGAAGTTGCAAGCTGTTGGTGGGGAAGTGGGTTGGGGGTGGGAGGGTTTTTTCATAACCTCCTTAATGTTTATTTATTGTTGTTGTTTGTAAGCTGCCCTGAGCCGCTATGTCAGCAGGGGCGGGATATTAATTTTTTTATAAATAAATGTCAAAATTTGTTTTATGAATTGCTTGGGTTACAGAATGAGCAGAAGTTAAGAACACAATAGCCTGTCAAGGCTGGTAGAACTTGAATTCTTCTAAGAATGTTTTGTACTGTTCTGGTCCCAACAATATAAATACACCCAACCAGCATAGTCACAGCACAAAAACAGCTTCTTAACTGCCTACTCTACTCGCTCCGTTAGACAGCGGGCTGCAAAGCCCTATGAACAAACCACAGGCAGGATGGATAGAAGTTTTTCCATCGGCAAGGTGATGCTGTGGCTCTGCAGCCTGGGGCTGCAAGATCCAGGCCCACAGAGGAGGCAGGGGAGAAGATGAAGGGAGGGCCCCCAAAACCAAAGATAAGCCCCAGGGCCGAGATCCCCAGCCCCATGGTGGCAAAGCTAAGCGAGTTTGAGAGAATGCAAAAGAGAAAACACTGGGGACCGACGGGTCACCTCACCTCACGGCAACAATCTTCCCCCTCCCTCCCGCCCGCCCGGGGCTGTGTCCAGACAGCTTGCCCGCTCCCCGTCCCCGAGAGGATCTCTGTCACCTTCCCGAAGCTGCCAAGGGCCCAGAGTCCTAGTCATGTTCCTCTCCCCAAACAGGACGATACCCGGGGGGTTCCTTCGCCCCCCGGCGGCTTGTTGTCCCTTACGGAAATAACCCCTCAGGCGCCTTCCTCTATCCGTGCCTCCCCAAGCCAGGCCCGGGCATTACCCCGCTTCCCTCCATTACCGTCCCGCTCCTTCTCCCCGCGTCCCCCTGAGGGAGGCAGCAGCTTCCCTGGCAACGAGCAGCCGCCTGCCACTTCCGCCCGTCACCCAAAGGGGCGGTACTCGCTGGAGCCGGGGCGGTGCTCGGGGAGCATCTCGGCCTGGCACAGGGCAGCGCCGTCCGTCAGCCTCTGTGCCCCAGCACCTGGCTCAGAGTGTCGCGAAGAGAGATGCGCTGGGATCCCTGCCTGAGTCCCCACCGCGCCCCGGGCGTGGGGGCCGAAAAATTCCCTCAGGAAACCCGAGCTGCCAGACTCACCGTGTCAGCGGCAGGAGCGAGCAACCTCGGGCGGGCGGGAGTTTGGCCTCGCCACTCTTCCATGACTGACATCTCCGCCTCAACGCAGGTTCCCTGTATGGGGAAGGAGAAATTGGTGGGCTGAATCCCCACCCCCATTAAAGTCAGTGGGAGTTGAGCTGTGGGATTCCCCCCGCTGTCACCCACTGGAGCATAGGAACAATGCCAGGTACATTGCTGGTGTTGTATAAAGAAGAAATAATAATAATAATAGAGTATATCAACATATGTGCCAGCATTGGTAGAACCAAGGTGTCTCCTTGTTGGGGAGCCAAAACTAGGACTAGGGTAAGCTCAGAGAGAAATGATTGGGGGGGGGCAGGGTTAGTACAGTAACCCCCCTTTGGTTAACCACTGTGTGCCAGCCTCGTGTACTTCTTGGGGTTTTAGGGTTGCCACCTGTCCATATCTCGTATGGGCAGATCATATTTCTCATAAATTTGGAGGGGGCTTGGCCCTGTAGCTTTAAGTTCCCCTGTTGCTACAGACCTGAGACCATATTTCAGCCTTCTCTGAGGTGGCAATCACAACTCTAGAGTTTAAAGGTAGTCAGCCCCTTAATTCTCTGCGTGCTGAGACAAGTTGCTAGCTCCTAGTTGCGTTCTGATGCAATTATTGTTCTAGCCCACTCGCAGGATGACATTCCTGTTGTCTCCCATGCGTCATGAAGAAGCTGATGCATAAAGTGAGCTTTAGAGCCCAAGTCACAGCCAGTGCCAATTCAGTCCTCACGGAAGTACATGACATAGCTTGACATTGACACAGCAAGGGGTATAAAACCTCCCGATCTGGTGTCCTATACATATACCTAATATTACTTTTGTCACAAACTTGCAAAGCAGGACAGAGTAGTGTGCACCACATATTTCAAGAATGTAAACGTTTTCTGTACATATGGTAAATACAATATAGACTGGGGTGAGCAAACTGGCTCAGGAGCCTGGTATGACTGGCTTTTGGGCAGTTCAAATGCAACTCTTGGCTAGGGCTGGTCATGTGGTCCAACACTGTCTTAATGGTCCTGTGGTGGCCACACCTCCCTTTTAAAAGAGGACGCTTATGAAAAATACATGGTGCAGGGCTGTACTGGAACCAATGCAGCCCAGCACTGTGCATTTTTCATAAGCGTCCTCTTTTAAAGGGGAGGCATGACCACCCTATGTGTCTTATCTCATTGCACCTGAGACTCAGCAGCTGAATCACAGCTGCTCCTCACCAGCTCAACCAACCCATCACAAAGTAGGAGAGGTTTGCGTGTGTGCAGGCGTGTATCTATCTATCTATCTATGCATGCATGTATGTGTGTGCCATGTAACTCTTGGTCCTGTAAAGATTTCAGTATGAAACTCATGGGTTTGGAAATTTTGCCCACCCATGATATAGGCAGTGTGCTGTATTGCAGGGCTGTCAACCAATTACATTTTGTATTGGCTGTGTTGCTTTTAACCATTATATCAGCTAAGTAATTAAGCACTGAAATACTACAGAAGGTATGATCCTCTATGCAGATAGTACTGGTACTAGCACTTAGTGTGGGCACAAGTCCTATTGAAATGAATGGGACTTACCCAGGTTAAGTACAATCATTGGCCCTATTCCTTCAGAGGATTACACTGAGGTGGCATTTACACAAGGTGAAAATCCTTTCCCTGTGCTTTTAAAAAAATTTATTTGTATTAAATAGTGTGAAAAGTTAGGTCTCAAGATGCACGCTAAGCAACAGAATTTAAGTTGGAAACTAAGGTTTAACATTTGTGTTTATTCCCTCAAAGTAGTGCTGAATCCAGGGAAATTGGGACCTTGTGCAAAATGGTGGCTTCCTGCTTTGGGGGGGCTTATGGGCCTGTATTTTACACTAATGATTTGCACGTTCATGTTGTTCACTAGTAATTTCAAGTTTATTCATGGACTGCATGTAGTGGGGGTTTCCTGTGATGCCCCCCAAACATGGGGCCCTTTGTGGTTACACAGTTTGCACTTACCTGGATCTGTTCCTATCTCTCTCATTTTTTGTAATGGGTCCATCTGCTTTCAGTAAAACACCCTAGGCTGGGGCACTAGAATTTTGCACAGGCTGCTTTTCATTGCAAGAGGAGCCGGTGGAGTTTTGCCCGTTACCTGATGAAACCACTGCTGCCCTGGGTAGGGTGGACATCATTGAAAATCCCAGTGTTCTTAATGCCCAGAAATTAATATTGGATTCTACCTACTCAGGCATTCATCCTGGGATACGGAAAGGACTCTCCACCCCCAAGCTAACCCTGTATTGATTAGGCACCCATCCAAAATTCCAATGCTTTCCTCACAAGAAGGAACTTAGCGGCAGTACGTGTGTTAACCTTTGAAACAGGAAAGGCAGTGTGGGAACAGTTGAACCACATTATTAAAAACGTGTGCAAAGAATAATAGAGGTGGGAGAAGAGTCTCGTGTGAATGCAGTCTCAGACTCGCATCTGCTTTGTATAACACAGTTCATTATTGACTGTTTTTCTTTGAGCTTTTATTTTGTGTTTTTGCTACTGCAACAGTTAGATTTTTATTTTTATTTTATTTTTACAATCTCTAATCTGTGACATACTTTCATTGATTAATTAGATTGATTAATGCTTTCAGCACTAGTTCTGAAGGGAGTTTACTGCTATGCAGTAGTTTTTTGCCCCTATCAGTCACCGTCTCGTGTTATTGTTTCCTAATATATTTACTGGCACCATTTTGCAATGCAGAGAGCTGTAACTGATGGATTGCAACACTAGGGGGTACTGTTTGGTAATAAACACATATAATTAGAAGTAAAATACATTTACAGTGCCATTGGATTTGTGAAAAAAACATCCTTAAAATGTGTTTGTTTTGTGAAATTACGTTCTCAAAGATTGATATTAACAAGAAAGCACTATTCAGTGCAGTTCACAATCTATTCATATTCTGGGAAGGAGAAATACTAATTCTGAGTCACATGTGGAAGCACCTGATACAGTAATTTTTTTATGTGGGGTCTCATTTCAGGACAGCTTGGGGCTCATATACATGATATGAAAAAGCCTCATTTTTCTATTTGTGTTGACTCTCCCCCCCCCCCCCCCCAACAGTCTGTGCAGTTTAGATCACATGAAATCTCTTGTCTAAAGAACAATCTCCCACATGTGTGCCATGGGAACCTTGGTTTTACGATCCCAGTTTTTCCTTGTTATGTCTTCCCTGTAACATGGAAAGGTACATTTCCCACTTTCAGCATAACATTTAGTTTTGACCACAATGTTGACTTGCGGGCTCTTTTCCACAGTGAATTCCCTGACAAGGGATGCTAGCATTCATATACAGTAGAATGAAACTGAATTGGGTTGAGTTGAGTTGAGTTTGCCATGCAGTGGGAATGAGGACCATCCACAATGGCCAATCACCCACATTCATTTGAAAACATGGGTGAAACGTCTCATGTGCATGAGCCTTTAGAGCGCTGTGTAACCACCTCCCATTCTAGCATAAGGTTGCTAGCAGGGAGTGAATCCTCAACTCAAGTTTCTGTCATTGAACTACAAAATAGTTCTTGTTTTGATGCTGAACCTATTTATTTATTTATTTATAAATATTTGTTAGCTGCCCCCTCATGCCTACGGCATCTCGGGGCGGCTTACAGCATAAAAACACACAATAAAATTCATTAAAACAATGTTTTAAAAATACAACCCCCCTCAACATAAAAACTCTTCAAAAATCCACCCCTACCCCACCCTCCCCTCCGAAGGCCTGGCCGAACAGCCAGGTCTTGTAGGCTCGCTGAAACGCCAACAGACTTGGGGCCAGAGAGGCTTCCTCCGGGAGGGAATTCCAGAGCCTCAGCCCGGCCACTGAGAACGCCTTCTCCATTGACCACCGGGGGCGCCTTTTTGGAGGACTGCAGGGATCGCTCTGAGGCGTGGAGGGCGAGACGGTACCCAAGGTATGAGGGGCCCAGACTGTGTAGAGCTTTATAGATCAACACTAGCACCTTGAATCAGGCTCGGCACGCTATAGGCAGCCAGTGCAGAGTACGGAGCACAGGTGTTATGTGCTCCCGCCTTCCCGTCCCCATAAGGAGACGGGCTGCTGCATTCTGCACCAGCTGCAGCCTCCGAACCAGAAACAAGGGAAGCCCCACTAGCAGGAAATAAGTGGGCCACTCACCAAGCAAAGCCATAGGGTGTTATTGCCACCTGCAACTTTACCTGAGCAGCAGAGCCCCCCGGGTGGAATAGGGCTTCCCCCTGGAGGTTTACCTGCTCCTACTAGACTGCTGATATGATTGCCCGTTTGACCCTTGGACTGTTTTGAAAGCCTTGGAATACACCTGCGGTGATGACGGTGAGACACAGAGCGGGGCAGGATTTACCTCGGAGCCGCCGCAGACTGTGTATAGAGATAATCCTATAATGCCTCAGGTTAACATGGAAAAGAAAAGAGGTAGGCAGTCTCCTTCTTTTTCTTCTATTGAAGATCTTCCCCCGAAAAGCAGGCAGCGAGAGCAAAAGCAGGTTGCTTTTAATCTGAGGATTAAAAGGATTTAATCTGTTTACGAGGATTTAATCTGTTTACGAAATAGGTTTGACTGCCTGGCTAATGAAGAGGGAGTTTTAGTAGAGCTGGTCGGAAACATAGGAAATAAGGTGGAATGCAATTTATTTCTGGTGGAAGGAAATACAGATAACGATCATGAGGTTTAACAAAGGAATTCCTGTTATGCCATATCAAATTAATAGCAAGGACTGTAGCTTTGTTATTTGCCAGTATTTCTGAAATAAGTAACTCTTTAACCACAGCTCGTGAGAAATTTAAAGAGATCTTTGATAAACTGAATTATGCTATAATAATAATAATCTTTTATTTGTATAGCCACAGGCTTTTACAATAAAACCATAAACACAAATCCAAAAAAACCGTGAAAATTTTACAACTAAAATTCAGGGACAACCCCATTATACAAGGTCAATATACAACAACCAATGGAAATCACCACAAATTTGAGGATCCAGCCTACTCCCAACCACTTACACTCAAAGGTCCAACCCAGGGATTACATATCCCAGAGCCTGCGCTAAACAAATGGAGCGAAAGGGGAACAAGACGCAGCTAATCCCTCTAATCTCCAGAGTTAGGAGAGAAATTCCAGTCAGGGGCTCAAAATCCACTAAATCCTAGGTACAACAGAATCCTCATTTCCCCAAAATAGATGCCCTTAATATCAGTGCTGCACGTGCGGAGTCCGCCACTGCTCTTGTTTGTGGTGAATCCCAAGGACCCAGCAGCTTTTCCAGAAGCCTGGGCCTAGAGCCCCGTTGCAGAACCCGAAGGAGATCTCCCAGATATTTTAGCGGTGGGCCAGACAAAGTGAGACAGTCTAATAGGAGATGTGCCACTGTGTCTTCATCCCCAGATTTACACGGCTGGCAAACCCTCTGGCCATGGGGAATACCCTTATATCTCCCCTCGACCACAGCTGAGGGGAAAGTATTTGTACGGAGTCTGGTGAAAGCTACCCTCCTTGAATAATCCTGCCAACTAAAGAGATAAGTATGATCTGAAGCCTGCTGGTCAGCAATTACTATCTCTGGGGCCACTTTCTGTAGGGTAAGGGATGCATGCTTGGTCTAAAAGAGCTGATCCCTGAGGCCCTGAGCCACCAATCTCTTAAAGATCTTCAGGCCCATCCTTTGGGGATCCTCCAGGGAAAATCTCAATAATTGGATTTGTAAACTAACCTGGGCCAACCATGGATTCAGCAATCCCGCTTCTCGGGCCAGAGCCAGAAGGGAGGCCCCATGTGCAGGGGCTAACATTAGTTTAGCCCAATAATTAATGGTCTGCTGCAGTGCCATTGTTTTGACTGATATAGAGTTGGTCTCCAGTCTGGCAATCACCTGAGGCAGGCCTTGAGGGACCCCCAAAACTGAGGTCAGAAAAGAATTCTGCAAGCTCTCCAGATCGTCTAGATGTTCCAAGCACCATACAGGTGCTGCGTAAAGAGCCTGAGCCAATACCTTGGCTCGAAAAAGGGTCAATGCGGGGGCGATCTGTTTCCCTCCTCGATGGAAGTAAAAGCTCCTAATAGCAGCTTGGGATTTCCTAGCCCTGGTTTTAACCAGAGCCAGTTGTAACTTCCAGTTGACTGTAGCAGAGAAGGTAACCCCCAAATATTTGAAGCTTTGGACCTGTCCAATTTCTCTAGTCCCCATGGCCCAAGTTTGCCTGACCTTCCTTCCTCTATACCCCGCTATCAAAACTTTGGATTTGGCATAGTTAATAGCCAAACCCTCCTTGGTGCAATACTCAGCAAAGAGGGATAATTGCCTCTTTAAACCAATCTCCGTTTGAGTCAGGAGTACAGAGTCATCTGCATACAACAGAATCGGGGTCTGTCTATGCGCTACTAGGGGGGCAAAAGTGTCCCTCGCTTTCAGATGTTGAACCACATCGTCCAGCTAGAGGTACTGATCATTTTCCCTCCCATTCAGGCTTTATTTAGGTTGGTGGGAACCTATGGTCTCATCTAAGCGGGAGAGAGGGGACTCTCCAGAGGTCATCTTAACGAGAGGGAAAATAGCTAAGCAACGTAAACTTGAGGCTTATTTTCCAAGTCATCCGGTAGCTTTGGGGACAAATTTGCCCTTGCAGCCCCAGCTTTTGACTACAGACTGCTCCTGTTCAACTATGGACTCTCTAGTTTTGGGGGTAAGCACTCAGGAGGGCCTATGGCCTTCAGTGGGGCATGGAGTCCCTGCCAGTAAACCTTTACCTGAATCTTCACGCTGTTGGGGTCACACTCTCTGGGCACCCCAGATGAGTCAGGTGAGAAGATGGTAGCTTTTCTTACTGACCATTTATTGCTGTCTGCTGACACTCTGGATTTTGCCCTGACTCGGATCACACAGCTGCAAACAGACATGCACTTCATCAAGGAACAGTTACCAGTGTCCTGTCTGGTTGCCAGGAATCATTTTGCAGAGCCCTTTTGATCCAGCTGGGTATGACGCTCTACTGCTTTTACTAGATCCCCTGCTTTTTCGTTATGTTCCTGTGGGAGATGAGCATAGGAATGTGGGGAAACCCCCTCCCTGGCTAGATAAGGAATGCAAGGAGCAAAGAACTAAACTTAGGGGCCTGGTTAAGAAATTAAGGGCCCAACCTTCGGGCCCTTATCGTGGTATGGTGGGTGCCCAAAGGACATATTTCAGACAGCTGTTGAGGGGTAAGAAAGAAGCTTATTATAGAGTGCAGTGGCAGGCCCTTCATCAGGCAGCAGTGAGAAACAATCATGTCAAATTCTGGGCTTTAATCTGCTCCTTTGGTAGGGAGGGGGGCCTCTTTTGCGTCCTATCCATCAATCCAGATCTGGGAAGCATTTTACGGTTCTCTTTATGCCTCTAGGTTTATCCCCAGGGGTGGGGTTGATCTGCATGCCTGGGACAGTTTAGAGCACTGGGCGCCAGTTACCCAGGAAGAAGTTAAATCCCTTATCTGGGGTCTTAAGCCAGGGAAGGCCCCAGGTCCTGACGGGATTACTCCCGAATTGCTCAAGGCCTCCCCAGATTGATGGGCGGCTATTTTGTCCCCACTCTTTACCGAAATTAATAGATCTGGGGTAATCCCCACCTCCTGGCTTAAAAGTACCCTGGTGCCCATATTTAAAAAGGGAGATCCCCAATGTCCTGCAAACTACCGCCCGATTAGCCTGCTCAGCGTGATAGGGAAACTCTATACTCGGCTGCTTTTAGATAAATTGAGAACTTGGATTGAGCAGTCTGACCTAATCTCGCCTGAGCAGGCCGAGTTCCAGGAGGGGAGGGCTACTTTAGATCATATTATTCTTCTCTCTGCTTTGGTTACAAAATATACCACCCATAGGAGCAAGCTATATTTAGGATTTATGGATCTTGAAAAAGCTTTCGACTCCATCAGCAGAGAGCGGCTGTGGATAAAATTAAGAGCTTCCACTATTGATCTCAGACTTCTATACCTGATTATCAGATAACATTCTGGAAATTCTCTCCAGATCAGGTCTAAGGGTCTCCTGTCTGCAGCGATTGCAGTAGATAGGGGAGTGAGACTGGGGTGTTTACTTGCCCCTGTCCTCTTTAACCTCTATTTGGATTATGCTATAGTAGGTAATGTAAATAAGCCAGACAATAATAGAGACGAGATTGGCTCAAATCAGGAATTTAAAATCCCCCCTGATAGAAATCTAGATAAGAATAAAAGGTTTTTCAGTAGGCAGAGACAAGCTTCAGTAACTCAAGTCATGGAGAGAGATGAAAAAGCAGTTTATGTTAAGGTGGGTCTGGATTATAATGACAGTATTCACACTTGGGAAAGTATCATAGATATTGCTTGTAATATATCTTGCCTTCTCAATAAGGACATAAGCCCAAGATATATAGAAAAAGTGGAACATCTTTCTCACCAAAGGTGGGGTTACCGTCTGAGAGTACATTTTACATCCTTAGAACTAGTAAAAGACATTTTTTTTTGTCAAGAAAATGCCTTAAACATCAAGGAATTTCCATTGACAGAGTGGTATATTATAAGAAGGTCTCTCCTTAGCAGTTGAATAGTTACGCTTTAAATCGGGTCCATGCAGTTTCTTCACCTAACTCCATCCCGTTGGGAGTTAGGAGCTTTAGGTTTACTGTACCTTATAAAACCTATGTTGCGCAAAAATTAATGCAGGATGATCCAGTTAAGAACATAGGGATAGATACTAAATTACATGGTGATAATGGTGTCACGGAGGAACATAGGGTCACACACATGTAACACAGGCCTACATGTAGACTACAAGTCTGGTAAATATGTAAAGCAAAAGGTTCCACGTGTATGTAATGTTACCATTGAGAACTGTAAAACCCAAATCACAGCTGTGACACATCACCAACCTCTAGGAAATGGAAAGACAGTTTTGTTGATTGCCCAGACAGGGGGGCCAGACAAGGTGGCCAGAGACATTTATATGCTAATGCAGGCAGCCATTGCCTACGTGCACAGACAGAGAAATCTGATAACGATAACAAAGGGAATTCTAGTTTCATCCTGGGGTCTGTGAGGGCCACTTGTTTGGAACTCGATACATGCCCGTCCTGGTTGGTGAAAGCCTCCAGGGAGACGTTGGGGATGGTGCTGGTGAGGGTAGTGTATGTGTCCTTGCCTGTCTCTTATACACATCTAGATGTGTATAAGAGACAGATCCTGGGGTCTGTGAGGGCCACTTGTTTGGAACTCGATACATGCCCGTCCTGGTTGGTGAAAGCCTCCAGGGAGACGTTGGGGATGGTGCTGGTGAGGGTAGTGTATGTGTCCTTGCCTGTCTCTTATACACATCTAGATGTGTATAAGAGACAGCCCCCGAGGTGTCGATGAGTCCTATCACATCCCTAACTCACCCACAGAAGATCAGTTGCTACGAAAACCTGCTAAGTTTAATGGGGTAAACTGTGTGGGGAGAGTAGACAATGGAGCACACATTGTTATGGTACGGGAGGACTTGATCCCAAAACATAAAATAAACACCCATAGAAAGATTGTGGTATCCCTGGCAATGGGAATCACGGATATTTTGCCCACAGCCACTGTAGATTTAGAATGGGAAGGCTCAAAAGGACCAATCCAGGTGGCGGTGCTCCCCAGAAGGGCACAAAATGAAATGTTGGTGGGAAATGTTATATAAACATGGATGCTGGGATAGAGGGTGGAAAAAGCCCAATCCCAGGAACTCGGGGAGCTGGAGAGCAACCCAGGAAGGGAGGGTGAGGGGCAACAAGACTCAAAGAGCCCTAAACAAGTTGCACCTCTACCCCTGGAACAGGAACATGGGGAGACAGAGATCAACCCTAGTGGAGGGGAAGGGTTACAGAAAGGCTTTACAGATCCTGCACCCCAACCTGTGAACTCCACTCGGGCAGGAAAACCCCAAAGAGGAGTCCACAAACCAGCCAGAAGGCAGGGGAGGACAAGTCTCAGGGAGAGAACTGAATGTCACATGGGGGAGTGAAGCCAATGGGTCAACCTGATTATGAAGCCCAGGACTTGGCACCCCACCTTACACAGGAGGGACCAAATTCTGCAGAATCAAGCAGAGTAACCACCACAGGGGGAGAGTTAGAGGCTGCAAATGCCCCTACTCAAACCAGAGGGTTGCAGAATGACCTGGAGGTTTGTTGTCCTACCTTAAGAGAAGGTGGGAAGTGGCTAAGTGAACCGAAAGGGTTGCAGGCAAGCCGGGAGGTGGAGGATTCTACCTTAAGAGAAGGCTGGAAGGTGCAGGAAACCTTTCCCGGGATGGAGGGGGAAACGAGGGGTATCTCTTTCCCAGCGATAGAAATGCACCACCCTGTAGTCCTAAAGAGGCAGGAGCACCAGTCTAAGAGTGAACTGTGCGCCTCGGCCTTACCTAAGAAGGAGCAGGGAAATGCTGCTGAAGTAGAGACTGGAGGGGAGGAAACGGTTAACAGTGTCCAGAGTCAAGCCACTACACTTGGTAAACTGTATCCTCCAGAGTTTTGTGCAGGGAGGTCTGAAGGGATACTTGGGGGTTCTCACACCCATGTCACAAAGTCAGACTCCCGCAAAGGAGAAAGACATGGTTATACGGACCCAGGGGAACCTGGAGGTACAAACAGAAGTTCCACAGTCTGGATAGTCCAGGTAAATCAGACATAGAAAGTATGCCAAGGGGAATAGACATACAGCCAATAAGAAGCAGGCTGCCATATACTCTGGAAACATGGCCAAAGTTTGCAACTAGGGAACAAAGGTTGTTAACATGGCGTTCCCACCCATTTGTCACAGTCTTATTCAGACACCTCAGGGTATACCCCTACAAGAGAATGAACCCAGAAATACTGAATCCTGAGGATCACTCCACTATGACATGGTGGAAAACACGTGAACATGATAGCCCCACACAGCTGACAGATGGTTTGGAAAACCAAGGGGCTAACTTTAATAGGATTCAAACACATACAAATGAGGTAGAGGGGTTGCATATCCCTACACACACCGGCAGGACACACCAGTCTAAGCATGTTATGGAACTCTGTCGGGCCCACTTAACATGCAATCTTACAGGGGGGCTGTCACGGAGGAACATAGGGTCACACACGTGTAACACGGGCCTACATGTAGACTACAAGTCTGGTAAGTATGTAAAGCAAAAGGTTCCACATGTATGTAATGTTACAATTGAGAACTGTAAAACCCAAATCACAGCTGTGACACGTCACCAACCTCCAGGAAATGGAAAGACAGTTTTGTTGATTGCCCAGACAGGGCGGCCAGACACATTTATATGCTAATGCAGGCAGCCATTGCCTACGTGCACAGACAGAGAAAGCTGATAACGATAACAAAGGGAATTCTAGTTTCCTCCTGGGGGATATAAGGAGTTGTACCCCAGAGGG
The DNA here is from genome assembly GCA_003113815.1 of Sphenodon punctatus. Taxonomy (NCBI): domain Eukaryota; kingdom Metazoa; phylum Chordata; class Lepidosauria; order Sphenodontia; family Sphenodontidae; genus Sphenodon; species Sphenodon punctatus. The sequence goes on along the minus strand of QEPC01014770.1, from coordinate 289,553 downwards.
GGCAGGGGCTTTCAGGAACTCACTCACCATCTTGCAGCCAGCAAGTCAGGCTGGAGACAATGAACTAAGAGAGACATGATTTTGCTTTCTACTTTAAGTCTGGAGACCCAGTCGCTTACACCAAAGGACTGAGAGAAACGTATGGACCTTTATAGGGTAAGATGCTGATTTAGGAACTCAACCAGTATAGATCAGGAATGCATTATATTTACCTTTGATTTCTAGTAATCACTCTGTATCAACTATCTTGCTTATGTAATAAATAAACTTACTACTTATCTTTATGAAGAAGTGTCAGTGTCTAACATTGGAACACAAGTGAGCAACAAGAGCCCTCAAGCTCTTGCGAACAGAGAGAGTAAAGAATCTGTAAACGGGAAGGATCGGGCCCTTGAGTGACAAAGGAGTTGTTCCTGCGGCAGACTTGAATTAGCCAGAGAGAAAAACTAATTCAAGCGGGCTGTGCGCAAGGGAAACCGAGTCACTCAAACTGGGTAAAGTGGGGGTGCGGACCCGCCAACCCGTGACAAATGGTCCAGGGCAGGCAATAGATGGTTATAAGTGTTTACCTCTTAGTAGTAATTTTAATAAGGACAATCAGGTGACTATAAATCATGGGGACGAGCAGACTGCTGAAGACCTCATGGATTTTGTGGCTGGGTGCCACACTGAAATCCCTGGCAATAACCATTTTAGATGTTCTTGACAGTAATGTAATTAAAGTAAAAGGAAGATTGAATTTTATTACCAAAAGACAAAATCTTATAAATGAGATAGGAGCCTTTTTGTTGGATGATGCAGGGATGAAAGATATTTCCTATATTTGTAATGTATTTAAAAGTTTGCCCCCGATTGATCAGTACACCATGATGCAGAAGCTAGACCATTTCAGAGGGAGCTTACAAGCTGATGTATTAGACTATAGAGCTCCAGAACTGGCCCGAGCCTCAACTCCATATAAACCTGAGCATAACCTAGAGGTTATGACCGCGGCCTGCTATTTAGACCCCACAGACGTTGGGAGCCCCTGGGAGGTAAAGTTCCCACAGGTATTGTGGAACAGCAGGTGGTTATCCATAAAAAATCTGAGACAGCTCTGACTAATTTTTGTCATCAGAGGGGAAAGACAAAGACAAATGTAGCTATTATAAACTTGAACCATTCCCTAATAGAAGTGAGACAAAGCCCTAACTGACTCGACTCCAGTGGAAATCAGTTCCTAGAGGAGCCAATTGGAGGTTGTCTTTGGGTGGAGGCGTTGGAAGCTCAATTTGTGGATCATCTGACTGGGATATTGCAGGCCTTAAATAAAAGTTAATTGATAAAGACTGGATTGATTTCTTAGGCAATTTCGACCTTATATGCTTCCAATAAACTTGGGTGGGGAATGAAGAGACTCTGAATTTAAATAACTTCAGGATAGAGCTTCATGGGGGACAGAAAATGAGTAAAAAAGGCCGGGTTTCTGGTGGTCTAGCAATTTTGGTGGTGGAACCTCAAATTTATTCATATTGTTCTCTACCATCTGCCAGACCAGAATTTCAGGCAGGGTTACTAGATTCAGTGGATCAGGGTCAATATATCCTTCTCAATATTTATATTCCACCATCTTCCTCTCTGTATCACAAGAATGACATATGGTCTACCCTAGAGCGTGAAGTAAATCGGTGGGGCAGTCAATTCCCATGAGCCTGTATATTGCTAATTGGTGATTGGAATGCCCGAATTGGGCTGAGAAACGAGGAAGAAAATCAAACTGAATTGCCAATAGCTTTTTTTTCGATCCCAGCTAGATGGGCAAAAGATACGACCATAAATGAATCAGGACACATGCTTCTGTCTCTAATGCAAAAGTTGGATTTAGTAGCTCTCAATGGTAGAACTCAAGGTGATTTAGACGATTACACCTATATTGGCCCGCAAGGTAATAGCTCAATAGCGTACATCCTTGTTGAACCCTGCTTTGGGGAGAAGTTCAGTAATTTCTCCCTTATAACTAGACCAGAAAGTGATCATAAGCTCGTAAACGTCCAGATTGGTATACATAGATGCCCCACGAATAGTATCCCTATAAATGATAATTTAGGAAATTTTTGGAGACCTAAGAAATGGGGTACTAGTCAACTGTTAATTAAAGTCCATGAGCTCTGCAAATCTGAGATACTTAGGGAGCTTAGAGATGCAGTTCTACTCGAACATTGTATAGATAAATTGTTTGAAATGTTTTCAGATGTTCTGGAATATTTTGTAGAGAGCATACCTTTATACTCTTATCAGCCATACTCAAAGCGGAAGAATGTATGGTTTGACAAGGATTGTCAAGCAGCCGTGAGACAACTTATAGTAGTTAAAAAGTGGGTTATTAAACAAACTTCTCTACAGGTGAAGCTCTTAAATTTAAAGAAGTGCTATAAACAGTTACGAAGGACCAAAAGAGCTGCTTACTTAAATAAGATCTGGGCAAGAATGATGGTAGCTGCACGGACAAGCAATGTTAGCCTCTTTTGGAAGACTCTGATCCAAATATTAAAGCCAACTCAAAACATAACAAATGTCCCCATATCGAGTACAACCTGGGAAGGTTTATTTTGGATCTCTGTACAAAGCCCAGGTGTTAGATGATAGTGACTTTTTAAAAAAAAAAAAAAATTTATTAACAGAAAAAATAATATAACAAATATAACAAATGTATCTCATTTGCAGTAAACACTTCTAAAAGTACATTTGTCAGTTATGACATTCTTTGTCTGGAATACAGTTATATTTGCTGTTAAAATATAACAGCAAAAAGTAAATAATAAGTAAATTATACACCCCGACAAACTCCAAAATAAACCAATGGGATTGAGGTGTGCATAGGTTTGGGTCCATGTCTTTTTTCTTTTTTTTTAAACCTTTCTATCTGGTCCTGCATGGCCAGCCAATGTATCAATAGATGGCTATGTCCTTCCTGCCCTTCAGATCGATTGAAGTTTAATTGAAAGTGTTTGGGTTTCCATGTCAAAATATGTTCCGTGATTGTGGCCCAACAGGGTGTCCAAGTTGTATAAAATTCCTCCAGTGAGTCATGGATACCCGCTACGATTCTGATAGTGATGACAATCTTGAGGTATATGGACAGAATGATTTTCCCTTGTTAGAACTAGATTTCCCTGAAGCAGAATTAGTGAACCTGATTATGTCATTAAAGCCAAATAAAGCTCCGGGTCCTGACTAGATTAATGCAGAACTACTGCAATCTGCACCTAAATGGTGGACTTCAATCTTGAGCAAACTCTTCAGTAGGATAAGTAATGTCTGCGTGATACCAGAATCATGGGGCTCCAGCTGCATAGTTCCAGTTTTTAAGAAAGGCGATAGTGCAGATCCTGCTTGCTATAGACCAATTAATCTTCTTTCAACTATTGATAAACTATATGCTACTACAATTCTACAATATCTGCAGAAATGGGTTGAGGCAAATGAGTTAATTCATAGTGAGCAATTCGGCTTTAGAGGTAAACATTCTACCATGGACTGCTGCTTTATTACTGTGCATTTAATCTCTAAATATACTAGGATAAGAAAAGGGAAACTTTTTCTAGCCTTCATCAATTTTACAAAGGCATTTGACTCAGTTCCTCAAGGCAGACTCTGGGCAAAGCTAAAGTCAATGGACATTGATGGTAAATTACTTACGCTTTTAGTTCAGTTGCATACTAACAACGTGACAAGAGTTAAAACTGGAATTGGGAAATTCCCAAGTGCTCCAATTCCCATTGAGAGAGGGGTTCGACAGGGCTGTGTCTTAGCTCCTCTGCTTTTCAAATTATATGTCACAGATCTTGTGGATTGTATAAAAACGGTAAACCCTTACCCACTCAAGATTCGTACTTATCCGCTGCATGCACTACAATATGCAGACGATGTAGTGCTATTTTCACAGACTGAAAAAGGACTGAAGGACTCAATCAAAGGGCTAATGGAATATTGTAACTTGAACGGCTTGGGAATTAATGGCAGTAAATAAAAAATCATGGTAGCAAAAGGCAAAGCCCCTGGCTCTAGGTGGAAGATAAATGGGAAGAGTTTCAAACTAGTAAAGTCTTTCACCTATTTAGATGTTACTTTTAATAACCGAGGTACGTGGTGTGATCATATTAAAGCTAGGGCTTGTAAGGTGACTACATCTGCTCATTGCATTTTGAAGGTAGGGAACATATCAAGAGGCGCCCCGGTTTCCACCTTCCTACAAACTTATCAATTAAAGATACATTCTGCAATTACTTTTGGTTTAGAAGTCATTTCTTTTCCTAATAATAAAGAATTAGAGACGGTTCAAAATCAATTCCATCGCCGATTGTTACAAGTAGGAAATAGTGTCCTTGAAGCAGTTGTTAGAGCAGAAACAGGTATTTTTCCTGTACAATATTTTGGGGAATTGGCCTTGATAAGGTTCTGGCTGAGGCTGTTAAATCAGCAACAGAATATGTTATCAGTTCAATGTCTATTGGAAGAGTTGGACCACACTGTGGCCAGAGTTTACCCTTGGTTGAATTATTTGGCATCCCTCTTAAACTCCATGGGGTTTTCTTTCGCTTTTTTTCGCCGGGGAAATGCTGCTGTGGTTAAGAAATAAATTTTTTGTATTCAAAAAACTTGTATCCTGCTGCTCCTGCCCAAAGGCAAGGAGACCTTGCCATGGTTAGACAATGGAGGGTAGCACCATTGTTGGGCCTAGTAAAGAATAATTTCTTTTTTGAGCCTTATCTCGATAAGTTAGTTTATAAAACACAGAGGAGAAATGATACTCTCCGAAGATTTCAGCTAATTCAAACCGGTCATGGAGGGGAGATTTGCTAAGGTTAATTATGAACAGCGCTGTTGTACTTGCTCCTTGGGGGAGAGAGAGACAGTAGAACACTTGATGCTAAGATGCCCCTATTACCAGAGTCTCAGAAGTGTTCGGCTGACTCCATTTACAACTAAGGCTGGGAAAATTGATCAGGGAAATATTTATAAATCACTTCTCTCCTTGTCTACAAGAGAGGATTTGTTGGCAGTATTAACATTTGTTGGTCTTGCAATAAAAAGAAGAGCTTTTGTGAGATCAAGTATCAAAAGTTTACTGCCAATTAAGAATAGTAGATCACTGCTGTGATTCAATTAGCCCTCCTTGATAATTTTAGCAGTCTGAACTGGAGGAGCTCTTTTACCTGCTCATTCACTGCTCATTCTTTATGACTATAGTACACGATTTTAAGGCTCTTTGGTATCTGTCCTATCTTGCCTGTTCAGGTCTTATCCACGGCACTGTATGCTTTCCTACCTAACATCGCTTGCTATTCTGTTAGTCCAGGATGGATGTAGATACCAAATAACTAACACTTATATGGACAAAAAAATTTCCTGCATATTTATACAGGATTTGAAATATTTTGCTATTTTGTTTGTCTGGAATTGTACCCTGTTTTTATTATTGTATTTCTGTATCTATCTTGGCCATGGTGAAAGCCCGTGCTACTAAATTTAATAAATAAATAAAAATACCAAGCAAAAAAACCCCCCAAACCTCCAGTCAAGTGGGGTGGGGCATGGCCTCCTGTATGGCTCTGCCACAGAACACCCATGCATGTTGACTGTGGGGAGCAAAACAAAAAGGGCATCCCTCAGCATGGCTACCACAGCCACAGAAGCAGCTGCCACGCACTCTCCTCCTCCCCCGGTACCACCAACACCCCAAGCCCTGCCCAGTCGCCCACTCTCTGCCAGGACGTAAAGCTATGAAAACAAGGTGCAGCAGCCATTAACCCTGCCCATGATCCCAGTAGCTGGTTTAGTCCCTGTCCCAACCAACCATTGAAGCACATACCAGGTGGGGGACACAGGAATCCCAACACACCACTCACAGAATATGTACAGCAGAGAACAAAATGCATGATATATGGAGTGCTGATAATGAGGAGAGAAAGGGAACAGGAAAGAGAAAGTCCAAGCAGGTAATCCAGCTCAACTCTGAGCACTGGGTATAGTATCCCCAGCAGGCAGTAAAGTCCATGTCTTATGGACAGAGACCCGTAGCAGAATAGAGCCATAAAGGACTATAGAAATATAAAATGTCTGCTGAGTGTTCACAAAATGGCCACCAACAGGAAATTGGACACTAGGAGGCATGGCTTCCTGAATAAAAGGAAGTGGCCCAGCTAGTAACTCAGTATTCAGTAGAAGCTCCAAGAGAGAGGATGTGCCTCAAGGAAGGTCCTGTGAAAGCAACCATCTCTACAAGACCCAGGACTTTGAAACCTTGCAGACATCATGGGAGACAAGGTGTGTTTGTTTTATTTAAAGGGCCATAAGGCCAAAGACCAATTTCCAAAGTACCTGTTTTGTGTTAACCTTTGGGAAGAACTTTGTTATGGGACTAAGTTAAGTCTTTGGGACTGATAGAGTTGGGGACCCACTTTGTGGGATAAGCCCCGGTGGACTGGGCCAGCTGTAACGGGTGTTGTGGAGGCATTAAGTCCTATTTGGGGTGTTCGACCCCAAAGATAAATTGTGTACTAAGGCCATGTGGGCCTAGAAGTGTTAAATTTGTGGACTCTTGTTCTAGCTAATTCCCCCCCAAAGGGGTGAGGTGTTCACAAGACCCGCACACCTTGGGGACAGTGGGAAAACTGGAACCACTAGCATAGCTATTGGGGTGAGGTTGAGCCTTCTGGGACCTGGAGCTGGACGTTAATGAATCTACCTGGGCTGGCTCCTCCAGCCTCAGCTTGGCAGCAGCTTGGAGTCATCATTAAAGCCACTTTCAGACATGGCTGCCCTGTGCATATTTGGGCTGCAGGAGGGAATGCGCAGCCCAAATATGTACAGAGATCAGCCGGTCCGAAAGGCCTCCCTGCGTGACTTTGCCGGCAAAGCTGTGTGGGGGGACCTTTCGGACCAGCCGATCCCTGCGCGTATTCGGGCTGCGCATTCCACCCCGCAGCCCAAATATGCGCAGGGTGGCCGTGTCTGAAAGTGGCCTAAGTCGGAGCCTCTGAGTTATGAGTCTAAGCCGAGACAGACGAGAGAAGTGGGGAGAGCACTGTCGTCACCTCTGCCTGGATCTGCTGCCTGGGGAACTCTGTGGCTGTACAGCTGGTGCTTGGAGTGTGCACTGCCTGGAAACAACAGAGCAGGGGAAAGGAGTTGCTTCCTGAACATCTGTACTTGCAGAGGGCTTGCTCAGCCAACAAGGGCGCACACACCCTGTTTGGCCTCTCTCCCTGCATCCCCCTCCAGCTGACTTCTCTTTCCCCCACCCAACCTCCTGCATCCCAGCCCCTCTCACCTAACCCCACCTGCAAACCCATCTCCCCCAGCCAACCCTCCTTCACCTCAACCTCGCTGCAAGCCCTCACCTCATCTTCCCCAGACCCTCTCACCTAACCCCATCTCCACCCAACCCCTCCCAGGAGGTTAACTTCACCTGTACCCCATATTCCCCCTAGCCAACTCTCCTTCACCCCAGCCCTGCTAACCTGTTCATCTGTAACTCCCATGTCCCATCTTCCCTGACCCAACCCTCCTGTAACCCCCCCCACTCCATCTCTCAGCCCATCCCACCTAAATTCCCCCACTTCAACTGCCCCAGCCCCTCCCACCTGCACCCTTCACTTCAGTTCCCCAAGCCCTTCCACCCCTACTCAAACTCCCCTAGTGCCTTCCACCTGCACCCGGCTCCTCCCACCCACCTCAACCTTACACTAACTCCTACCAGTCAACATTCCTGCACCCCAGCTTCTCGCATCAGCAACCACCCGTCCCAAGCAAGCCTACTGTGCCCTCCCCCTGGCCACTCTTCTGCATTCGCACTTCACTGATAAGCCAAGGGGACACACATCGAGGTCACTCGGAGACACCCTCCCCCGTTATTTCTGCCCCCAGCTTCCCTGCTCCTTTGCTGGAAAGCTACAGTCGTTCGCCTTCCCCCTTTTTACTGGGATTTGTCTTCAGAGGAGCCTGACTGGGGCAGCAAGAGGAAGCAATGGACAAAGTCCAGACCACGAGGACTCTGGCTGTGCTGAACCCACTGCTCAGAAACAAGATAGGGGCTGGTACTAGCACTCTCCTCTCCCAGCAAGTTAACATCAGGTTGGGGATTTCTAATTCTGTACACTGTGGTTTGTTCTCTATTTATTTATTTATTTTACTTCCACGTCACCCTTGGGAGGGAACTGTGGACTGAGCCCAGGCCCTGCTTCCCAGCCTTGATACACCCCTGTCTGGAACTGCCCAGAACAGCACACATGGACGTACAAATGTGTATTGAAAAGGTGGCTGCTCTTACACACACTTGACATCTATACAGTCGAGTGCAGAACCACCACCACCCCATCAACCTACCAAGAATAACAATAACAAACCAGAACAATATGTTTAATATAACAAATAATAATGAACAAGTGCAAATAATAATGAACAAGTGCAATAATGTGTATATAGGAAACAACAAGAACAGTATACGTTACCCAGAAATATCTATAAACACACAATTTTAAAAAATTACTCTGCGTCCTTTCCTTCTGTCCCACCAGCCTCTGCTCCAGTGTGCACTCTGATCGCGAGACAGCTAGTGCAACTGGTGGTGGATATGGATGGAGCACACTTTCGTAGATGTCGCACAGCACCAGGACCATCGCCTCAACACCCTCTTGGTGCTGCACATGGAGCTCCTGAACTGTAATGGATTAAACAGAACTATGGGTTACACTTGGGTTGCCTGAAATGCATTTCTAGCTTGCAAATAGTCTGCACAACCCATGCCCTTTATCAGGGGTGAAATGGGGGCAGTTGACCAGGACCACACACATCAATGAGACTCATGGCCTCGCCCAACCCTGGCAGATGGTGGGGTCTGTGCTAATAAGCAGGATACATGCTATTTGTAGTGAGTTGAGGAACTGTTACCCATTCCTCAGGACACCAACATAGGGAATCCAGGTGGCTGGAATGGAAATGGATTGGGAGAATCCATTTGGGATCAGTGAGCTGCGGCACTGGATGTAGTGGACAAAAAGGGGTCTGGGTCTGGTCTTTCTCCTTGTCCTTATGTCCCCATCGATAAAGTGAAATTTGTGTAAAAAATAACTTTTTGTTTTCATGTATAGATGAAGGACTTATCAATAGTCCTTAAGTCCTGGCTTGTGGACACCAGGAGGAACATAGACCTCACCAACTCCCTGGCCACCATGAGGACCGTTGTGAGTAGTTTCTCCTCTGCTGGGGATGTAGAGAGCAAAGGAGTGCAAAGTTTACAACAGGGGTAGTACATAATACATGGTTTGGTCACAACATATGGCCACGTCCTTCACCCTTCTCTTCCCTTATCACCCCAGTGGCCCCCATACCACCTTTCTGACACATGTGTAGAAGGGTAAACAAAAGGGGCTGAGAGTGGAAGAGCTAATGGGAATGGAAGAAGAGAAGACGGAATACACAAAAGGATAGGGGCCAGGTTCATGGCATGAATCCATGAGGCAGGCTCTCTTTTCCTTGAGTGCACCCCTACCCACAAATAGTGTGGCCAATTGGACCTTGTACTAACTGTCAACGTAACCCCTGGGAAGGGAAAGGCTCCCCAGCCCTCATATGCGGTGTTCCAGTCACTTTGGGAGGAGAGCTTTGTGGAAGTGGTTCTAACACTGAGGGCACCCTTTTAGGTAAGTGGTGTGATTGTCTGGTGGGAGACCTGGACTTATTGTGTAGCTTCTTGTGTCCCCTCATGAGCAAATCACCATGTACGTGACTGCTGGTTCCTGCCACCCAACATCTCAGATGCTGTACTGAGTGTGCTCATCCAGCAGTGTTGGACAGGATTCCAAGCACATGGAAACTGTTCACACACCTGCATATGGGAGTGGGATTCTGGGTTGCCTTGCCTCCTCACAAATGGCCATTGGAATATATTAGATAAGCAAAAAACCTACAGTTTTACAAACTTAGTTAAGGCAGATTCATACCAAGCAAACTTTAACAAAACTAGAAATTGTGTGTTAAGGCTCCCGCCTTAACTTCCACACCATGTAAGCAGTAACCATGTTATATGGCTTCGCGTACTGTGCTCGCTTATAACTTAGGCTCCATGCACCCACACTTTGTCTTGGTCTTTCAGCTCCAATCCTCTTCCTTTGCAGGTTGGGGGCAACACTAAAGCTGAGCAGAATGCTATGTAACTGTTTACTAAGAATTTGGGTACACGTTGACATTAAATGCATGTAAAGGCCAATGGAAGGAATGGAGGAAACATTAATCCTAATTTGGAATTAAATTATGTCTCATTAAGAGTTTCTGAAATAATACAATGGAGATGCATCTTTGGGAGTGGGTGGGGGGAGAGGATGTGGAATAACAAAGGCAGCAGGGAAAGACGGTGGAATGACAGGGAGGAGGATATAAGGATGAAGTACAGAAGGAAGGAACTTGGTGGAATAATAGGAGGAATGACATAAGAAATTAGTAGAATCTCGAGATTGTTGGTGATGTAGATGACTGGCAGGAGTGAGAGAGTATGGGAAACACTACCATGGTTCTATTAAGCACCATAGGTACATCCTTGTTGTTCTACTCTGTATTGCCCTGTGTTTTTCAACTCCTCTTCTGGGTGGTGGTTTTTTGGGGGGGGTCGGGGGTTTCATCTCACACAATGGGTCGCATTCTGTAGTATTAGAGATGATCTTCATTACATTGGTCAGGAGTCTTGTAATTTTTTGGGAGGTGATTGTAAGTTTATTGGGTAGTCCAGATGTCTGGGTTGTGTGTCACTGGATTGGAAGGTAGTAGATTAAACTGGGGGTGCGCTGGGGTGTGTGTGGAAGCTGGAGTCTAAACTTTTCTATCTTCTAACACTGAAGTGGTGCTTACTGGGTCACAGTCAGTGGGGGGCAAATAAGTAGTGGGTTAGAATAGGTGCGGATCTGAAATAAAAGGAATTTAAATGTAAGGACATAACTGGTCCATGTAGTTGTTTGATGGTGGCATATTTACATGCTGGTAGTCACCTGTGTACTGGGGAGATGTATTTGATCTAGTATCACAGAATGGAGATCTGAAATGTAAATGAAAGAGAAATTCTTGCCACGTTGGAAGTAGAGTACCGATGTAATACCAGACAGGAAGGAGCATACCATGCTAGCTGCTGTTCAAGAATGCATACACTAACTGTATTCCATTTTTACAGAACAACAGCTGGATGCCCAGCTGCAATTGCTGGAAAAATTGAGGGATGATAATGAAGCCCTATGCCTTTCGATAGCGAATGTACTACAGGAGACGTACGTTCAGCGTCAACTTAGTTACTTCCACATAGTTTTAAAAACAAATCAGACTTTTAATTTAAATAATGTTAATATTCCTAAAGATTATAGTTTTATAAATATGTTTTTTAAAAATATTTTTTCTATTAAATAGATTGTTCCTTTTTGCTCATTATTTTGGCGCCTGTCCTGTCGCTCACAAAACACACCAGTGAAGTGACCAAGCACACAACGATGCACATCTTAGTGTCCCCTCCCCTACATGACATTTAATCTCAAGAGACATTTTTGTGAGAGTGAATAGCTTTTCCCTTATTTTTTTTGGTTCAGTAACACTCATGATTGTATAAACCCCCTCCCCTCTCAGATGTGTGCCTCAATCTCTTCTCTAATGAGTCCAAACCAATTGAGTGTCTCTTCAAATGTGGAGCCACTCATATCACAGCACTGATTTTTTTAATAGTTAATTTATATGTTTATTTTCAAATCCCTCGCAGCAGCCAGCCAACAGTAAAGATGTTTGTTTTAAAAAGTAGACCAACTAGAAGCTACAGAATGCACTGTTATCACAGCTGTGGTATGATTGTATTACCTTTGCCATAGGCCTTTGTTAGTCCACCCCACCCACCACTACCACCCACCACCACTTATTAATATATACCATGTGTCAGTGTATGATCAGTGATTGAAAGATGATAAAGCACATGTAGGAATGAATATCAAATTATTTTTATTTGATGTAGGTATTCATGTACTACAGGTTGGTAGCTGTGGCAATCAATTTGGTTGGAAATCCAATTTGTTTTATTCTCCAGATGAAGGCGAAACCAACGATGCACATCTTATTAAAAAAACAACAAAACACTACTGGCTTGTGGGAAAAAATTGATTGTGCTTGGGAAATTCCTTCATGATTCCATATGAAAATGGCAATCGGATCAGCAATCGATCCCTGAAGAATCCTGGCAGTGGGTACAAATCGACTGTCTAGCTGTTGCGTGTTCCTGTCATGAATTTATCCATGTTCCTGAAAAACAACATTTAAAAAACCACTATTATTAGTCACGTTTATCATTGTTCAGTTTGCATTTTTTATTTTTAATAGAGAATTTGAAGGAATCACAGACTACACAATCACTATGCCAATGCATTCCTCTGCTATTTCCAAATGGACCACCCCATGCGATTCCCAAGTCCAGTTTGCCTGTGTCATTCCATTGAGGCCATGACTGCACAGCATCCATGGCTTTTGGAATCATTGGTGGGTGCTCCTATCCTGAAAAATAGATCCATGCTGCAGAGTTCTGCCTCTGCGATCTGTTCCCATGAGTTCTGCAAACTGTGTGTGTGAAACAGAAAAAGACAGCACAAATTAATCACTGACTACACAATCACTATGCCAATGCATTCATCTGCTATTTCCAAATGGACCACCCCATGTGATTCCCAAGTCCAGTTTGCCTGTGTCATTCCGTTGAGGCCATGACTGCATGGCCATGATTGCATGGACTGAGATCCATGATTGCATTTGCTACACAATCAAAGGCAGCAGAATCACTGATACTTAATTACAGCAAAACAACCTTTGCTGCTCACAAGCGGACACTAATGTACAAGCAAGCTTAACTCTTCACTCAGTGCTCTTGTATACCTTCCGAGATTTCGTCTGGGTGGTCATAACCATTTTTCTGGTGATCGGTTGCCTCTGAGGTGCACCTCATTATTTCCTCATCTGTGGCTTGCAGGAAATCCCTACTAATTTCAGGTAGGAATGACCTGTTCATTTTAATGAATGCTAGGCACTTTAGATTTAAACTGGAAATACTAGTTCTTTTATTACCTACAATTGCGCCCGCACAGCTGAATAAATGTTCTGATGGGACACTGCTGGCAGGACAACCAAGGAGTGTGATTGCCGAACTGTAGAGTGCTGGCCAAGTCTCTCTTTTTTTCTGCCCAGTAAATGAGTGGATTGTTATTCATGCCAACCACACCAGCAGATGACAAGTACTGGTCGTACATTTCTTCGGCTGCAGCAAGTCTTATCGGTCGGTGATGCGGATCAACTCTTCTTGGTTGTCAAGTGCAATTCATTGTAAGGAGCCTGTACCTTTCAAAAGTTGACCACATCGAAGAAGCCTGAGGCTGTTGAGTATTATCTTTAGAAATGCTCTCTGCTTCATCCTCTTCAGATTCATTATTATCACCCCTGTTGTTGCCATGCCGTCCTACCATCTGTGTGGCGATTTCTTCACGTGCAGCGGAAGCGGAGTTCCCCTCCCCCCCCCCCAAAAAAAGACCTTCTTGACACGTGGGTCCAGAGCTGTTGCCGTCCGGTACAACGGATCTTCACCAATCTTCTCAAACTGGGTGCTCTGGCAGATAATTTTAAGCAAGATCATGGCAAGATTTTTACCCATCTGTCCATCCACCTGCTGACGATCAAAGGAGTCAGAGATGTCTTTGACTTGGGTCCTTAATAATACAAGCGAGGCCAAACTCTGGCTGACTGTTGCATCGGCCTTGCTCACGAACTCTGTCATGGACTGAAAGGACTCCAGCAGAATAATGAGATTTTCTATTACATTTCACTGTCTGAGATTTATCTGCATATCAGAGGCTTCTTTTACAGATTTTGCGGCCACAGCAAAGAAAGTCTCGATTGCAAGTCTTTGTGAATGCATTCTCTTCAGCATATGATATGTGGAGTTCCACCGCATGCAGACATCGATAGGGAAGAAATGAAGTGGAAGGTTTGTCTCCTGCTGTATCCTCCGTAGCTCGCGGAGCGATGTTGCCGATCTACAAAAGTGTGCCACCAATTTCTTTGCATGCTCTACTGTGTCCTTAATCAATGGATCCGCTTTGATAAATTTCTTTGCCACGAGATGCAGCGAATGAGCCATGCAGGATACATTTTGGAAACTAGCATCTGAAATGCCTTTCACTATATTTGCCCCGTTGTCTGAAACAACGCACCCAACGGAGAGACCAAGGGGCTGCAACCACTGCTCTGTCAGTTGTAACAATTTTTCCTGGATGTTTTCGGAAGTGTGTCTCTCTGGAAAGTGCTCCAAAGCAAGTATGGCTTGCTGCCTCACCAGTCTATTCTTGGGGTCACGATGAATCCAGTGGCCAGTAACGGACAGGTACTCCATGTGCTGCGCACTGGTCCACAAGCCTGTTAGGTGCACAACCTTGTCCTCGCAGTCACGCATAGCATCTGATCCTGCTTTGCATGATGCCTCGTAGAGTTTGGGAATAGTGTTTGTAGTGAAATAAAATCGTGACGGTACCTTCCATCGTAGTGCCATTCCCTCCATTACTTCGAGGAATCCCTCATTCTCAACAAATGAGAAGGGAAGCATGTTGACTGCAAGCATCTTTGACACCAGTGCAAGGTAGTACTGTGCAGTAGGGTGAGATGCTGGCCATTTCATTTGATTTTGCACAGATTCTGGCAATGTTGTCTACGTAGTCGTAGCACTAGCAGTGCTTCTAGATGGTTCAGTGCTTGCTGCAGTGTGTTCTGCTAGAGGCATTGAGAACAGACTTGTGATGGTGTTTCATGTGACTATGCATGCCACTAGTACCAGGGTGACTCTTACCTCCTTCTTTCACTCGTGTTATTTTCCTGCAGAAGTATTTGCACTGGACTACAAATTTATTTTTGTCACAGGCAGTGAAATGTTTCCAGACGTCTGACCTTTGCGCTTTTCTTCCATCTACATGGATGTCGGTGGCTGGGGTGATTGTTCCTTGCTGTGACAACAATGAAACACTGTCGTCATTTGTTGATGTTGAGGGAGTCGGCGAACATGCAGGCGTAGAATTTCTAGTAATGGTTGTGCTACGAGCCGCTGGTGATGGACTGCTGGCGTTGGTTGCTGTTATCGTGGTAGTGCAGTTGGAGCTGGTTGATTGACTGTTAGACAAACATCTGTTGAACATCGGCGCTATTTTTTTTTCCTTATTCTCGAGTGCAAGGTCAAATCATTTCCGTGGTCTCGCTGTTCCACATTTCGCAGGTTGTCATCAATGCTGGCTCTTTTGCATGGTTGGCCTGCCAATTTCAATGCTGCGTAACTCGGGGTGTATGTTGGATCTTCATAGTCATATCCATTGGCGTCATCGATGATGTCAACATCATCTGCGGTGACATCACTGTCTGAGTCGGCATCACGATGCGCAGCACTCACAGTGATGTTGTCAGACACACCCAGTAGTACCGCCTCACTCTCGCTGAAGTAGACAATAGGCACTGGGTGTTGTCGCGCTGGTGTGTTACTGCCTCCTGCATGCTTTTTGGAGTTTCATTGGGTGTGCATTCGATTTCGAGCGGAAGCATTTCATCATCTTGCTGTGACAACAATTAGGTTTCTATAGCATTGTCTGATTCTAATTATTATTGTTCTACATCAGATGGTGTGCATTTCGCAAGGTATTTCACCAGTGCCTCATGCGAAGAACAAAAGTAATGGCGTTTAGAACTGCCAGGCTGCGGCAATGATATTTTTGCTGGCGAAATATGCATTGCTAGCAGCGGCTGAGACAATTCCGCAACATCAGATTGCTGTGGGGACTCGGGTCTCAATACAAGAGGAGGCTGTGAGTGTGTGGTGCATGAATCAATAGCTGGAGAATCCAGAAAAGATTGTGGTAATTGTGGTGGGCGAGACTCGGAGTGCTGCTTCTTCTGATGGTTCTCTGTCTCCTCCTGTACCCTTTTTTCCCCATTCTGAAGCGACAATGTAGGGCTCAGACAGTGACTTCTATTGCACAGCTTAGAAGAGGAATCATCATGTTTCCGCTTTGCAGAATCGTGTGCCATTTCTTCTTTTCTTTTGATAATCTGCAAAAAGAAAATAAGAAAAAATGAGTGTATTTAAAAATGTTTCCAGGGCTTTTAAATATACAAAATATTGATAAATAAATGTTAATTAAAACACGGTTTTACATCAATATGCATTCCTAAACACACACATCACAATACATTTTCTAATATTGCAGACCTAATGTTACTATAGAACATAAACATGCCAGATTGTGAAAGATGTACACCATCGTCCAAAAACAAGTTGCTATCAGCGTCTACAATGTTCCTATGCCAGACCGAAACCATGTCAATATCTTTAATGAAAGCACCAATAGACTTATTAACATTTCGAACACATTTATTAATAGCCTTCATGTTTGTGCTATATCTGTTGACCGCGTGAATAATGAGATTGGATAGAACAATCTTGCAACCAGGAAAAAGCCGACAGATTGCCATTAAATCATTTCTCATGTACTCTAGTAGCTCAACGCCTTTCAGCATTCCAATATCATTACCACCAGAGTGGATTACAATGCATGAAGGAAGGAAAGAAATGGAGGCCATGAATTGCCTTTTGTTCTTTAAAGCAGGCAATACATTAAACCATCGCATCCCCCCCCTTCAGATCCAGTGCACTGTAACATTTTCCAAATTCAAATCGACCTCATTGTGTTCTGTGCAGCAGAATTGCTGTAGTCTGGTGATGTAGCAATCACCAATGAACCAAATGTTGTTCATCATTACCTGATGGAATAAGGTGAGCAATTAGTATGCTGTTTTTTAAAATATATATTTAACAAATGTACTTATTGCACTTAAATTCTGTAACAGAGAGAACGCTGCTGAAGTGTTCTGTCCTGATGATTGTCTGCGAAATGTATCCGGGAGGGAGTTGATCTGAAGAGTGGATGAGAATTTAGGTTAGCAGCGAGGAAGCATAATGTATGATGAAGAACAATGTTTGATTTCATCTTTAATGTCACAAACTAAGTAAGTAAATAAGTCACACACAAAGTACATTCACACATCAACACAGCATACGCTGTGCGGGACTCTGGACTGGGGGGGGGCACTCCAGAGGGAGCCACTCACTACAGAGAGTGAGTGGCAAATATGTAATGTAAATATGTAACGTATGCTTAGGAATACTACATGCAGTGCCTGCATTGACTAAGTTGCAAAAACATGAATGTTCACACCATTCTTGACTCATGATGAGCTGGGAGGCGAAAGCTAAAAATCATGAAACTGAAATAAAAAGAACCAAAGTGCTTCCAGGGACTATTACATTTGTGGGAATGGGAAGAAGCAGAACAACATAAGGTTGCTGCCTCGTAAACAATGTTATTCGGGATGGCTCTGAAATGTCACAAATGCCAACCCTTTGGCAACTTGGCAAGTACTGTTTGGAATGAGCAGGAAGGTGCTTTGTTTATTGTGTGTGGGCTTGAGACTGTCATTGTTCATGTGAGTGTTCAAAATAGTAAGCTGTGCTTGATATAACTGTGTATATAATGGCGCCCGAGCGCGTCCCATTTGTGAGAATGTTTGGAGCCAGCTCACAGAACCATTGTTTACAAGGCAGTGACCTCGAGCCGCGCCTCTCTGGCAGGATTTTTTTTCTTTTTTAAAAAAACACTGCCTGATTTAGCTGTTTCCATACACTGCAGTGGGTTACGGGACGCACCAGGGAAGGGCTACCGACCCCCCTGCCCCACTCCCGCACCGCATAACCAAGGGAAGCTTGCCGGGAGAGTAACTCCATAAGACTCAGGAGGACTGGGGTGGGGGTGGGGTAGCTGGTAACCGTGGAAGCCACCGGCAAGCCTGGAGTAGGCACTCGGGTCGGGATTTGTGCAGGGGAGCACTTGGGGAAATAGGCACGGGGGGGCTGCCAGCAGAGTCACTCCATAGAGAGCGGGGGGGGGAGGCCGTAGCTGGTAGCTGCAGAAGCCACCGGCGAGCCTGGAGCAGCGACTCGGGTTGGGATTCGTGCGGGGGAGCACATGGGGAAATAGGCACGGGGGGGGGGCTGCTGGCAGAGTCACTCCATAGAGAGCCAGGAGGAAGGGGGGTGTAGCCGTGGAAGCCACCAGCGAGCCTGGAGCACGGACTCGGGTCGGGATTCGGGTGGGAGAGCACATGGGGAAATAGGCACCGGGGGGGGGGCTGCCAGCAGAGTCACTCCATAGAGAGATGGGGGGGCGTAGCTGGAAGCCGTGGAAGCCGCCGGTGAGCCTGGAGCAGGGACTCGGGCGGGGGAGCACATGGGCAACTAGGCATGGGGGGGGCTGGAGTAGGCACTCGGGTTGGGATTCAGGGGAGAGCGCATGGGGAAATAGGCATGGGGAGGCGTAGCCAGTAGCTTGGAGCAGGGACTCGGGGAGCACATGCGGGAAAAGCCGTGGGGGGGGCCTTCTAGGGGGGTCACTCAAGGGAGAGCACGGAGGGGGCAGGGAGGCGATAGCTGAGGTCACCGTTTTCCCACCATTCACAACAAAAGAATTGGGACAGCCACCGTTATCAACCCAACAGCACACTTTTCACAAATGAACCAATGATTCCACCATCCATCCAAACAGCCATTATCATGAACAAAATGAACATAAGCACAAATTGAGCGATAAACATATATGTAAACACTAAAAGTCTAGCAGCAAACAACCTATGTGTACATTTATTTTAAAAAGGATAATGGAAAATATAAAGTGTAGCTGTAGCAGAATTACTTTACCTGCCTTAGCACTAAATTAGCAGTTAAATAAAGCACAGTTTAGAAGAATTAGCAGAAAAGTTCAAGCACTTACATAAAACCTTTATGTTGTGTGTAGTCTGCACAAAATCGATGGTATGCTATGAATTAAGGGATGGGACTCTCCTCGAGTCGCGATGTGGTGTTTTGTCGCGGAGTGCAGAAGATCAGAGTGTGTGTTAACAAACACAGACACTGGTGACGCAGCTCCAACAGTCATTCACTCTCACTGCGATTGGGGATCAAGAGGGAGAAGAAGCTACAAACACACCTATTTATACTTAATGGTGAAGGTGGGACATGTCTCTCTGGGAAAGCCCTAACCAATGAAATTGGGCATGTGGGTGTCGTCAACCGAGTCCGAGAGTTGATCATGCTGCCGGGTCTCGTGATACCGAGTATTCCGGGTGGCAGAAACATGATGCAATGATCAGATAACCACAAAGATTCCGCTATCGACAGAAAGGGGAGTTGGTGCCGCTTCTTATTGAAATCTGCAAAAGTTCCGCTTCTGTTGACCAGTCGGAATGCCGCGGCACCATTTGCGGCAAGCCGCAGCCATCGGAAAGCTGTCTCTGCCGAACCGTGCTGCAGTGTGCGGAATAGGGGTTTCCATCGGTAACAGCTGCTGCAGCAGTATGCCACTAGAGCCCTAGCTGCAGCCACCAAATCAGAACCAAGGGAAGCCCCACGTAGAGCGCGTTGCAGTAGGCTAGCCTCGAGGTGATAAAGACGTGAATAAGAGTGGCCAGGTCGGGCCCGGAGATGTATGGGCGCAGCCTCCGCACCAGATACAGGTGGCAAAAGGCAGCTTTAGCCACCACTTGCACCTGCCAATCCAGACGGAGGCCCAGATCCAACACCACCCCATGACTCCGAACCTGCTGGGCTATGGGAGAGCAGACCCCCCCCCCCCAGAGGGGTCGGCACCTCCCTCACCCTACCCACCACCATCACCTCTGTCTTATCAGGATTGAGCTTCAGTCTCCTTTGCCACATCCAATACGCCACAGCATCCAAACATTGGGAAAGCAACGAGACAGCGGGACCTGGTTCGGTCGAAAATGAGAGGTACAGCTGAGTATCATCAGCATATTGGTGACAACGCACCCTGAACCCTCTCACGATCTCCCCGAGGGGCTGCATATATACATTAAACAAAAGTGGAGACAGAATCGAACCCTGCGGAACGTCACAGGTCAAGTCCGGGGGCTAGATGTTTCAGCTCCCAGCACCACCCGCTGGCTTCTCCCTGAGAGGAATGAGTGGAACCATCCAAGGACAGTCCTGTCCAGACCCCCCCAGGTCTCACAGCTGTCTCAGCAGCAGCCCATGGTCCACGGTATCAAAAGCAGCCAAGAGATCTAGCAGGATCAAGAATGTAGAACATCCTGCATCCATCTCCCAGTGGAGATCGTCCACCAAAGCCACCATCGCAGTCTCAGTGCCATAGCCAGGGCAGAACCCAGATTGAAAAGGGTCAAGGAAACCGATACGATCCAAATGTGCCTGGAGCTGCAGAGCCACCGCCCGTTCAATAACCTTCCCTAAAAAGGGAAGATTAGAGACAGGACAGTAACTGACGAGCGTGTCCACATCCAGCGAAGGCTTCTTCAGTAGAGGGCGCACCACAGCCTCCTTGAGACTGGGTGACAACCTCCCCTGCTGAAGGGACGCATTAACCACCCTCGCCAGAATCGACCCTGGAAGCTTTTACCAACCAGGATGGGCACAGATCTAATTCACAACTTGTGGCTCGAACAGACCCCAAGACATCCACCGCATCGGCCGACGTCACTTCCTGAAACTCCTCCCAGAAAGATCGACCAGACGGTGCCTCCATAACCTCATGCTCCTCTTCTACTGCATCCAACCCTGTGTCAAAGTTACTCTGGATCTGAGCGATCTTGTCTGCAAAGTAGGTGGTAAACTCCTCGCAGCGGGCCTGGGACAAGTTCCCGACCAGGCGGAGGGAGGGCGGACTGACCAGCCCCCGCACCACATGGAACAGCTCCACTGGGCTTGACTTTGCAGATGCTATGAGGGCAGCAAAGAATTCCTTCTTTGCTGTCCTCACAGCCTCAACATAGGACCGCAAATGGGTCCTATGGAGAAGTCAATCAGATTCAGAGCGAGTCCGATGCCAGCATTGCTCTAGTCTCCTGCCTACCCACTTCCCGCTAAATGTATCCTGCTGGGTCAACATGCGGGTGGTGAGGTACCTGGCCAGTGATGCCACGAAGGTCATTTACAGCCTGCACCTGGCAGTATCGACTGAGCAGAGGACTTGGTTGGTGGAGCATAACAATTGCTGATGGGAGACCATCCTGTCCACCTGAAGGGATATACAGTGGACCACCTACTTCCAAATGCCATGGCATTTGGTCTCCAGTATTATGGCGATCCTGCAGCAATGTCTCCAGAGGGAGACCACCATCATGAGGGAACCAATCCCATGGGCAAACGCGTGGTGATAGCCATATAAATGCTTGCTACACCTGAATCCTGCCTGTCCATCACCTAGCAGTTTGGCATGGGCACCTCCACCGTGTTCACCACTATAGTTAACATTCTGCTGGAGTGAGACAGCAGAGCAATTCTGGGCAGTGAACAACCTTGTGAACCTGGGCTGTCTCCGTCCTGTGGTTGTCATCTGCCCGCTGTGAGACACTGGAGCCTTAGCTGTCTGGAATTGTCAGTGCCTCCCTTCAGGAGGTCAGGGTACCAAAACCCTCAGGATGGTGGTGTCAAATCGGAATTTACCTGGTTTCCCTCCCAAGCACAATTCCCAGTCGGGATCTTAGTCACCCCACACCACAAATCAAACGTTTAATTGGGTACAACACTATTTTATTCTTAACCACACAGATAACATACCATCAGCACAGTTCTTGGCTAGATCTAGTCCTGCCTACTCAACACATTAAAAATGCATGTTTCTTACGTGTCCTGCAGATCACAGTGGCAAGCGTTGGTTTGGAGAGGTTGGTACAGGTGGGGCCCGGTGGTCCATACCTGGGAGAGGTGCCCCTTGTATCTGGATCTTTTGAGAGCAACAATAAGGATCAACAGCCCAGTGGCTCACTCCAAAGCTAGTGGCCAGTACTGCTGGAGACAATTTGTAGGGCTGGGCGAACAGATCGCGGTTTGGGTTCGGCCATTCGGTTCGGCTGCGTTCAGTTCGTCAGTTCGGCTAGTTTGCAGAGTTCAGGTTCAGCTGTTCGGTTCGGTCGTCCGAACAGGCTGTTCGGTTCAGCCGTTCGGGAAGTGTTGTTTGGTTTTTTTTATATGTTTTTTGGGATTTTTATTGGGTTTTATATGGTTTTCTTTTGTTTTTTATTGGGCTTTTTTATTTTTATATGGGTTTGTTTTATTTATTTATTTTATCTAATATTATATACACTAAATCTAACTGCTATTAACTATTCTAAATGCTATGAACTAAATGGATTATCTAATAAGTACACAGACCTACTCCTACAAACACTAAAACTAAACCACTAACGCTATCTCTATCACTAAGCTAACTCCTACAACTCTCTACTATCTATCT
>QEPC01014770.1:246173-257085 GCA_003113815.1 Sphenodon punctatus | reverse complement strand
GAAACCCGGAAGTTCCCCGGAAGGCCTAGAGCGTCCTGACGCCGGCAGCCACAGCCGGCGCTGAGGCCGCCGGACCGCCCGCCGCCGCCGGAGCTCCCAAAGGTAAGCGCACTGAACGTTAGTAGGGGTGATCCCTGGGGGGGGTGTTAAACACCCCCCCCAGGGATCGGGTCATACTTACCGGCGGCTGTGGGGACGCTGCGGCCGCTGGTGCTGGGGGGTGGGCTCGCCTCTGGGTCTTGGTCTTTTTTAAAACAAAAAGCCAGGCTGGGCAGGGTGGGTGGGGGGTGTCCCCCCATCCACCCGCGCAGCCTGGGAGGGGGAGGGAATTAATTTATTTCATTGGTTCCAATGGGGACACAGCGCCCCATTAAAACCAATGAAATAAATCCGGTACCGGCATACCGGATTTAATCCGGGAATCCGGTTTTCGCAGAACCGGTAACCGATAAATCCGGTAGCCGGTAATGGGCCCGTGGTCCCACCACTACTCTTCACCCTCCTGTCTCTAGCTTCAGTGTTGCCCCATCTAGGGCTGAAATGAGCCCAGGATCCCCCCTCGTTGAGAATCTCACTAGACTTGAAAAGGGGGGAGAAACTTCATATGTTCTGGCCCCTCCCTCAAGATTTCACAAATCTTACTGAAGGTGGAGGGGGGCCAGGTGGGTGCCAGAGGTGAGCAGGGGGCAAAGACTCACTCCAGTGCCCACCTGGACCCCTGCCTGCCCAGGAAGGGAAATTTGGGGGTGGGGGTGGTTGGAGACCTAGTGGGGATACTTAAGGGTGGGGTACTTATCCTCTGGAGGAGGTTCCACATAGCGTAACCTCTTCCTGGGGTTGTAGGTTTTGAAATTTAACACCACACATGTCCACATTTACACAAGATGATCCTCACGTGGACGATGGGTGTCCATGCATGGAAGCATCGTGTAAAAAGTGCCTTGCAGTCAAATCTCAGGATTTGAAACCCTCACAGTTTTATCCCAAGCATACAAAAATCTGCCAGCTGTGCTGTCTTTGTCCATGAAACGTATGGGGGTCATCACTGACCACAAATTGTAGTTGAATACAAGCAG
Source organism: Sphenodon punctatus (assembly GCA_003113815.1). NCBI lineage: Eukaryota > Metazoa > Chordata > Lepidosauria > Sphenodontia > Sphenodontidae > Sphenodon > Sphenodon punctatus. The sequence goes on along the minus strand of QEPC01014770.1, from coordinate 256,009 downwards.
TTTAAAAAAAATAAAAAACACAGCCCTCCCCCACAGTTTTAGCAATAAAATCTGATTCAGAAGATTTCCCCCTACACAAACAGTAGCGATTGTAGTTTCCCCAGGACTCTGTGAGGGAAGATACCATCTAATGAACGGTGTCTTGAAAGAACCTCCAAGTAGTTCTGTCGTTCTCCAAATGTTTTTACAATTCTTATCTAATTCGCCCTTACAGCAGCCCTGTGCAGAGGCAGGAACTGGGGTGAAGGGGACATTCATGCAAATGCACCAGAGTAAAATAGGGTGCATCATACCACTTAAATACTTAAAGCAACACAAGAAGGAAACCATATGGAAATCTGCCTTTTCTAGGAGAACCACTGAAAATGCAGACAAAAGATCCAACATCACCCCCCTTTTATGTGTACTTTATTGACTTACGATTAAAAACAAACAAAAATAAAGCAGAGTTTTAAAATGAAAAGTCTGACTGTGTGACTGGAAAGCAAACACCCAAGTTCCTAACAAAAAGAAAGAGGTGGAATCAGGATTTGAGACCCTTACAGTTTTATCCCAAGCATCACAAATCTGCCAGCTGTGCTGTCTTTATCCATGAAGTTTATGGAGGTTATCGCTGACCACGAAGTGTAGTTCAGTGTTACTGTAAGGAGCTCTACATAGCTTGGTATGTGTGAAGGTGTTCTAAAAGTCTCTTTGTCCTCCACAGGGTGGGGGTGTTTTAAATAAATAAATAATAAAACAAGAGTCTTCCCCCCAGCTATCTGAAGTCTGGCCATATATACTGGAATCCCTCTTTCGTGTACTGAAATGCAGCTGCCTCTGGGGCAGGAGCAGCCATATATACTGGAATCCCACACTGAGCGGAGACACTGCTTATGCACCAGCAAGAGCAACAGTGGAGAAGGGCAAGAAGCGGTCGCTCAGAACACTAAGCTCGTTGCCCATGACTCTATGGTGCTGGTGGACCTGTATGCACAAAGGCATTGCATGCAACTTAATTGATGGCATGCATACACATGGGTGCACATTCACCCGCACAATGGCCTCCACATGCTCCAGAATCCCACCGTGAGTGAGGGCTGTGTCGGATGTGTTGTGACTAGTACTGCAACTTTGGCCCTTGGGATTTGGTTTTTTTTTTTTTTTTTTTTAAAAACCCATCCAGGACCAATGTACTTGACTCAATTTTTCCATGTTCCAAATTTCCGAGGAGGGTCCCTGAAAAGTTCAGAACTTGGAAAACCTCAGTCGAGTGCAGAAAAGGGGTCAAGTAAGTGGGGGAAGAGGGTAGGTAAATGGGGGCTGGAGGCCAGCACTAGGACCCTGCTCCCCCTTCCCTGGCCCCTATTGGCCGGAGAGGGAATAGGCCAGCAGGGGCAAGGGAAAGGGGAACTGAAGGCCTAGCGCTGGTCGAAGAGGGGGTGGGGGTTAGGAGTGGGATGCTTAGCGGGAGTGGGGGGTCTAGTAGGTTGGCAAACTAGTTACTTCTGAAGGGGTCCCATGCTGATGCGTCATGTGCCTCTTCTCGGGTTAGGTATGGGGAAAATGGCCCTTTCTGATCATGCTCAGTCCTTTTCAAAGATGGTGCTGGCAGCATCAGGACACCAATGCCATCTTTGCTCAGAAAGGGCCATCAGTAGTTGTTTTTTCAAATTTAACCCAGGAAGAGACACACCTTGCATCAGCGCAGGATCCCTCCAGAAGATAAGTAACCAGGCCTGCCACCCCACCCCCCGCTAGGCCTCCTGCTCTCTCTAAGCACCCTGCCCCTGAGCCACTTGAAAATTCACTGAGTATTCTTCGAGGGGCTGCCTGCAAACTCAGGACTGCTCCTTGAACCTCAGAAATACTTGTCAACTATTTTTTCTCTATTCGGTGCAGCCCTAGTTGTGACCACGTGGCCGATGGAGGCAAACTGCTAAAGCAGCTAAAGTAATTTTGGTACAGCTGCACTTTACATTTTCCATTATCTTTTTTGTAATAAATGTAAACATATGTTCTTTATTAGGGATGGGCGAACGCGGTTCGGTAGTTCGGTGTTCGGCCCGAACGCGGCCTGTTCGGACAACCGAACACGAACACGAACACACCGAACGGACCAAACACCGAAATGGCGAACACACCGAACGGAACCGAACACCGAACGNGGGGTCGGGGAAGCACGTGGGGAAATAGAAATGGCCAGGGGGGGCTGCCGGGAGAATCACCCCATAGAGAGGCCAGAGGAGGGGGAGCATAGCCTGTAGCCGCAGAAGCCGCCGGCGAGCCTGGAGCAGGGACTCGGGGTCCCTGCAGCTCCTCTCCTGGCTGTGTCTATGGGGTGACTCTCCCAGCAGCCCCCCCTCTGCAGCCCCTCTCCCAACCTTCTCCACCCCGGCCATGTCTATTTCCCCAAATCAGGCAGGCACTGGCAGTGTCTTTTCAAAAAAGATAATAATTCCCTCCGGATCAGTGTGGCTCGAGGTTGCTGCCTTGCAAGCAATGGTTCTGTGAGCTGGCTCCGAATATTCTCACAAAAGTGACGCTCTCAGGTGCCGTTATATACACAGTCCTATCAAGCACTGATTACTTGTTTGAACAATCACACGAACGATGACAGTCTCGACCTGCCTTCATGCATCGTAATCCACTCTGGTGGTAACGATATTGGCATGCTCAAAGGGGGTGAGCTTCTGGAGGAAATGAGAAAAGATTTAAAGGCAATAAAGCTTTTTTTTTTCCTGGTTGTAAGCTTGTCTTCTCAGACATGATCATTCGCATTTGCAACCGATATAGCACAAATATGCGTGCTATTAATAAGTCTGTCAGAAATGTAAATAAGTGTGTTGGTGCTTTCCCTAAGGATATTGGTATGGTATCTGTCTGGCACAGGAACATTATAGCTGCTTGTACTGATATGTTTTTGCTTGACGGCGTACACCTTTCACAATCTGGCATGTCAATGTTCTATGATAATATTAGGTCTGCTATAGTAGCCAATGTACTGTGATTGGATTTTTTCAAACTCATTATTGATGTAACACAATGAGTTATCTAACATTTACGTGTGTATATTTTGTCCATTACAAATTCCTTATTGACTTATTTCTGGTTTTGTTTCCATAGGCTATAGAGATGCCAGCAGAATCTGCTAAGCGGAAAAGTGATAATTCCTCTTCTGGACAGCGGACTACAACTTGCAGCAGTAGGACGACCCTGAGCAATGTCTTGTCACTTCGTAATGGAAAGAAAAGGGTACCTGACACAGTGTCTCCTCGAACATCACAAGTCCCAGAATCTGGTGTGGATGCTCCTGTTGTTGCTTCTGGCCCACTAATCTCACAGCCTCCTCTTGTGTTTCCACAAGAAGCCCCACAGCATTCTGTCATTAAGGAATTGTCCCAGCTGCAGATTGCAATGCATATTTCACCTGCCGAAATGGCATTGCCGCAGCTGGGCAGTTCAAAACCTCAGGCAACGGCCAAACACTCACAGGTGTCTCTTCAGTTGCAACCAGACACCCAACAGCAGTCTGATGGTGTGGAATTGTCACAGATGCTGCTACCAATGCGTATTTTGTCAGCTAAAATACCATTGTCACAGCCTGGCAGTTCTAAACGTTGGGCACCGCCGCAGACTAAACGTGCTTTAATCAAATGCTATGGTTCAGCGCAGGATGCACTGAGGGGTTTTCTTGATGCAGACTCCCCCTCCACTGTAGGAGAATCATCCATGGACTCCTACAAAGATGTTGAATTGTCACAGCGCATTGACGATGAATTTGAGCTTCAACTTGAAAGCACATCCAAGCAGTCTCAAAAATGCATAATACCACAATTAGGTGGTTGTATCAGTGAAGTGAGCTTAGGTCACTTCACTGGTGTGAAACAACAGGACAGGCGCAAACATAATGAGCACAAAGGAACATATGTAACAAACAAAACTTAAATTAAATCTGAACACAGATGTTGTGGGTGGGTGTGGTGGGTTCACTTGTGATTTCACTAGGTGGTTGTATCACTTGTGAGCTTTGGTCACTTGACTGGTGTGAAGTGACCGACCAACAGCAAAAGGACAGGCACAAAAGTAATGAGTGCAAAGGAACATATTTAAAAAACAAATTTTAATACAACTATTTAATTATTTTTTTAAAAAAACAACTTTTTTACAATTATAAAAATATAAACATTATTTAAAGTTTTTATGGCTCAATGCTGGCTTAACGCTGGATCAATGCTGGCCCCGCCCGCACCTCTACAAGTACTTCCACCAGCATATTTTCAATTTTTGTGAGCCGTTCTTCTGTAAAAAAGGAATTCAGTTAGTTTATGCATTCTTTAACTACAGCAAAGGTATTTATTTTATGTGATCAATACTCCCAGACTAATAGTAACTAACAATGGAGCTTTGATAAATACTTACCAATTTGGTCCTGTCGGGCCACCAGCTTGTCTACCGCATCAGCGGTATTCCAAACTATGGCCCATATTGCTGAGGCTATATCCACAACTATTTCACCTGTAATGTGATTGTAAAATAAAACATATCAATGCACTATTAATTACAGTAGCCCCAATAATGTCAAGAATAGAGTGAGTATTCCCATTAAAAAACAATAAAATTTGACTTACCAACTTTCATGAGCCCATCCATCAGTGCAGAAAATCCAACTAACAGCATTATTGCTTTCTGTCAATTTGGAATTGAATTGTGATTGATTTGACATGTAAACACGCAGCACATGGGTGACGTGAAATAAAGCCCGCCTCCCTGTGTTAAATGCCTGTGACTGTCAGCTGTCAGTCTAAGGGAAGAACTGTTCTTATTGGTGTGTGTCTGTTGCTAAGTATATGACCCGTGCTTCCCAGGTTGGGTGTGTCCATCCGTCCAGCTACAGAGTGAGACTAGAGAGAGATTCAATAGTTTGAAGCTTGACAACTTCAGCTAGAGTTCCAATTAAAGCTAACTACATAAAGGCGCGGGGGGATGCACACACACCCCTCTCCGCCCACTCCCCCTCTCTGAACACACCAGCGCATTTGCCCAGCGCGTTTGCTAGACAGAGTAAGCAATCACACTCCTAGCTCATGTGAGAGTTAGCAGCTGCACAGAGGTCTTATAAAGTAAAATTGAAATCGAACTAGGATAGGGCGCAGTAACATCATTTTACCTGACCGTGAAACATTAAACATTTTTTTATAAATGTTAAATGGCCCACTGCAGATTAGAACTGCCAGAACCAAAATTTCTGGATTGCAGTGGGAAACATACACCGCTATGCTACAGAAGCTCTGTCCCAGCCCAGGCTTAACTGGACTATCATTGTTAAGATAACATACAATGCAGCTGGGAGTAGGGCTGTTTGAGATGGGGGCGGGGTACTGCTACAGTCCACTGACTCAACTCCCCTTGTTTTACAAGTTGTTTGTACAACACTCTGTCTTGGCTGGATGGGAGGGGACAGTAGTCTGGATAGTTTGAAAACAGACTGAAACAACTAAAAAGAAATCATCATTTATTGAATGGAAAAAAAAAACCTCCCAAGTTCAACCAACCTACTACAGCAGAGTCAGTGCAATATAGCGCAGTGAGTGCAGTAATCAATTAAGTTTGAAATAAAACAACTGTCAGTCTTGTCCAGGTCCGGGCCTGTGGGGAGGAACATGATAAGGACAGAGTCACCCACGGGTGGTTGGTGGGGCACCCGGCACACCTCAGAATGGGCACAGAAGGAATCACAGCTGTAGTAGGGAATCAGGGATAGGGAAGCACTGGAGGAAGCAATGGAGTGGACATCATGGAGGAGGCGGGCCGGGAAGTGACCCACAGCGACAGGTGGGCCGCAGGAGCACACCGAGGGCACACTGAGGGGACCTCACATGCACAGCCAGCTGCAGGGGGCCAAGAAGGGGCCAGTGGCCGGGTGGCCCTCAAGGTGCACGTAGTGGGGCCATTGCAGCATGTCCCAAGGGTATCCCAGTTCAGACATGTAGTGTGCAACCAGGTAGTAAGTCTCGAAGGGATCCAGCATTGCAAGCCCCAATTGCACATCGGATTGAGAGCACACACCAGCCAGCGAGGGTGCTAAGAGGGCTGGCTGTCCTCCAGGACCGGCTTGGTAAGTATGACAGGCGTGTTCCCTGTACCTTGCCAGTAGGATGTCATGTTGGTTTCTAAGCGTCACTATCAATTTTATATCCTAGTGGCTATGATGGAGGAAGAGCATGCGTTAAGGCTGGAGGAGAGGGAACAGGTGAGGGGCCTGCTGCAGCACATTATCCGAAGGCTTGAGCCAGAAAGGCATGAAGACGGCTTGGAGATACAGATACAGGAGGGGGTTCATGAACCTTTTGTTATTTTGATCCCCGATTGACCATCACCAAAAACCTAATTTTTAGTTAATTATTAAAAAGAAACAGTTTATATTTTTACACATGTATATTAGAAAATTATATTATGGTTTTGTTATAATGTTTTGTTAATGTGTTGTTTTTAAAATAAATAAATAAATAAGAATAATTCATTCCTTAGTAGTGAGCAATTTTTGCAGCTGGGTGCAAAGGGGGAAAGGTGGATGCAGGTGATGGAGGGGTGCATAAGGGGGAAAGGTGGATCCAGGTGATGGAGGGGTGCATAAGGGGGAAAGGTGGATGCAGGTGATGGAGGGGTGCATAAGCGGGAAAGTTGGATCCAGGTGATGGAGGGTTGGTGTTCCCTATGCAGCCTTGCCACATATATAAGTAGCCTCCAAGGGTGGTATAAGAATATTTTTTTGGCCTGGATGGTTGCAGAGGGATGAGGGTGTATGGCCTGGATGGTTGCAGAGGGATCATGTGTAGCTGTGGCCTGGTGGAGGGGTGCAGAGGGAAAATATGCATCCATAGTTGGGATGGGAACTATGCATTTGAATAAAAAAAGGGGCATACCCCTCAAATATGCATTATTCAACCTACCATTTGGGGATTAGCTGTACCCATTTTGTCTTTTCAGTGGGGGAGTGTGTGTGTGCGTGCGTGTGTATGCCTTCTAACTTTATAAGCCAGATGATTGGAAGGGACTTGAGCAGAAAAAGGGTGGAATCTTCTGTACATCCACCACAAAGCTGAGACACTGAGCCACACAATAAGGACTGATTTAAAGCTCTAATGCGTAAGGGGCTGATGGACTTGGACCTAGGAGACCAGGGCTAATTGAAATAGGAAATCAATGAGTGGCCTTGGAGAAGTAAAAACCTCTCAGTGTCAGTTCTCCATATGTAAAATGGGAATACATGTGTATCTGTCTTTTCCTGTGTGTTCCCCTCATCCTTGTGCATCTTTGATTGTTTGTTGCAAGTACACTGGGCAGGGAGTGGGACCTGTCTAAATCAATCACTCTGTCTTTGTTAACTGTCCTTTGTTAACGACACAATACAAAGGCTCTGATAAAGTAGAAGATTAAAATGCTAAAAGCACCACACACACACCCCTCTCCCTGGCTGTTGCTGGTTGCTGCCCACCAGCGCGTCACAGACTCTACAGAACTCGTCTAATGTCCGGGGGAGGGAAGGTGGTCACGTAAGGACATGTGAGGGCAAGGCAGTCAGTGAGGGCATTGGCAACGACGGTTGGCGACTGCAAGTGAGCGTAATGTCAGCAGCGCTAGGGGGCGGGGCATAATAGCACTAACATCATGCCGCCTGGCTCAGCTGCGCTAATCAGTTAGTCTTGGGTTAATGTAATAAATAAACATTTTTAAATTATTTATATTACAAAGTATGCCAGCAAAGCACAGCAATAATTATATTATTACCAAAACAAACAATAACACTAATGTAAAAGTAAAAAAAAAAGAAAAAAGTTACATGTAACAGTGGGGATTTGAACCAGCTGAATGACCGCTACAAATCGTATAGCAAGCAGGGACATTAACAACTGTGCCAACAGAGTTCTGTTGCTCAGCTCACTTCTTCTAGACTGAGGAATTGCGGAATGAGGATTGTAAGAAACTCTTCTGCATGGACTTCACAGTTTTACACTTAATTCCTTCAACTTTCAGAGCCGGTCCTATGATGTAAAAAATGACTCGGTCAGCCAATACACAGGTCACTTTAAACTCCCAACATGAGTTTTGGACAAAAAACTTTTCTTTGGAGATCAATTTACGTTTACATAAAAGATCAATTTGCCATATAATAAAAACACCGTTCCTTCAACTCCCAACCAGAACATGTTGTACATGCATGTATGTATTGAGAAGAACGAGCAGTTACTGCGGTACAGAGAGAGACACACACAGCACCAGCAGTCAGCATCACAGCATGACAGCACAGTGCAGCAGCGACTGCATACATAGTCATACTCCCTTCGTGGAACCGCGATAAGCGCTCATGACTGTGTCTCGTATATTAAATTGGTGGAACGCGGGAAAAGACCGCTGATTTTATACGACAACAGTAACGATCAGCAGGTCAGCGAAACACATACATGCCGCATCTGCGGATTCTTGTAGTGGAAGAATCGCAGAATCGCGGGGTACTGGACGGAATTCTGCGAGGCACAACGTGGGATGCCGAGGTTTAGGAATGGAATTGCAGTGCGGTAACAGCTGCTGCTGCTTCAGCCCTATTCCTGGTGCAGCTGAATCACCTGTCCCTATGATAGCTATGCCCTTGGCTACATTTTCTCTCTGATACACAGATATGAGTATCCCGGTGAGAAGAATGGGGTGATTCCAGATTTACAGTGGTGTAGCAGACAGCAGGATGTGGCCTTTGTTACGTTTTGTGACTCTGTGTATGGAAATCCAAATGCAGTCTGTGCACTGTGGAGCCTGTGTAATGGAAACACAAACTCTTCCCAAAATGTGATACTGTGGTTGCTTGCCAACGTTACGGGGGGGGGACTGCCACTAGCAAAACTGGATTTTGAGCCCTGCATCATAACAGGAGAAGGGAAATAATGATAGAATCCCTGTGCCCCCGATCGGGGACTCATGTGATGTCCCCCTTATTAGTTTTGCCAACAGCAGTTTCTCTTCACTTCTGTAATGTCAGCAAGCAGCCTATGACTCTGTGGTACAACATAGTTGTTAATACAGGGTGTTAACAAACGAGATGGTAGCCCCCCCGGAGTCTGGGTTTGGTCCGTGCAGCCCTCACTCACATGCTTAGTGTGTAGAGCCTAATAAAGGGCCAGCCCCCTTCGTGTATTTGTTGTATGTTCAGGCAGCCCCCACTCAGCCCCTACTCACAGGCTTAGCATTAGGGGTGGGAATTCTGGATCTACCGGTATTCGATACTGCCGGTATTTTGGTGTACCGGCAGTTTCGGATTACCCCGGTATTTGGGGGTACTGGTACCGGATCCCCGTACCGGATTTTTTTATATTGCGGCCATTTAAATGAATGGACATAATGTGTAAAAAGAAACAACCCCCCCCAAACACTTTCCCTCCCCAGTCCAGGCTGCGCGGGTGGAAGGGGGGACAAGCCCCACCCACCCTGAATTTAAAAAAAAATATTTTCCCCCCAAAGTCCCTGCTAGTGTGGGCTCCGGGCTACCGCCAGCGACCCAGAGCCCACACCAGCAGGTAAGGTACTGTGGTACTAGGGTGATCCCTGGGGTGGGGGTGGTTTAACACCCCCCCACCCCACCCCAGGGATCACCCTACCTCCCCACCCAGGGATCGCCTACCTTTGGCGCTCTGGGCGGTGGCGGTCTGGTGCCTTCAGCGCTGGCTGTGGCTGCCGGCTTCAGCGCTTTCTAGGCCTTCTGGGGAACTTCCGGGTTTCCCTGGAAGGCCTAGAAAGCACTGAAGCCCGAGCGCCAAAGGTAGGCGATCCCTGGGTGGGGAGGTAGGGTGATCCCTGGGGTGGGG
>QEPC01014770.1:222214-243777 GCA_003113815.1 Sphenodon punctatus | reverse complement strand
CCCCACCCCAGGGATCACCCTACCTCCCCACCCAGGGATCGCCTACCTTTGGCGCTCTGGGCGGTGGCGGTCTGGTGCCTTCAGCGCTGGCTGTGGCTGCCGGCTTCAGCGCTTTCTAGGCCTTCTGGGGAACTTCCGGGTTTCCCTGGAAGGCCTAGAAAGCACTGAAGCCCGAGCGCCAAAGGTAGGCGATCCCTGGGTGGGGAGGTAGGGTGATCCCTGGGGTGGGGGGGTGTTAAGCCATCCCCCCCACCCCAGGGATCACCCTAGTACCTGCTGGTGCGGGCTCCGGGTCTCCGGCGCCGGCCCGGAGCCCGCACTAATAATATTATTATTATTATTTTTTAAATCTAGGCTGGGCAGGGTGGGTGGGGGGTGCCCCCCTTCCACCTGCAAAGCCTGGGAGGGGGTGGGGGGAGGATTCTTTTTTCCCCCATTGATTTCAATGGGGACAGTTCCCCATTGAAATCAATGGAATAAATCTGGTACTGGTAATCCGGTTTTAATCCGGTAACCCGGTATTTTGCATACCAGTAACTGGTAAAACCGGTAACCGGTATTCTGCCTGGTATCCCACCCCTACTTAGCATGACAAGCCTAATACACGGGCAGCTGTTCTTCCCGCCGCATTTCACCCTCCAACCCATCCCATTCTCAGTATCCTGCCTCCTATGATGACTCTCAGCCACAGTGAACCATGGGAAAAAGCCACACCAACTGTTGCTTCTGGACTATTATAACTCCAGGAGGTGTGGTCCAGTGCCTGCTATTCCTGCCCACCTATGGAAGTTCATGCCTGGGTTTATACTTGCCAGCACTTGGCAGCTGGAAATAACCTTTTGCCATGCATATAATGCTGAGTTTATTGAGCAAATTGCATACTTTATTGAGTGCCTATAGTGACAATTGAAAACAAAAGTAGAAAGTGAAAGCAGTCAGTCTTCCATGCCAGGGAGTTGTTTCTGGGCCAGGCATGCCTCCTCCCACCCGCCGCCCATTCCTGCATGCCTCCCACGAACATTCCTCCACAGCTGTATCCACGTGAGGCAGGAGGGAAGCAATGCAAAGCGGTGTCCCAGCGGGGCTACCAGGCAGGCCTCCTGCCCATTACTGTAGGACTGGGTGGTGGGAACAAGGACAGAGTCCCTTGCCCCAAGAACCCCGCTTTGTCCCTTCCATTTCTCGCAAATATTAAATATCTTCTATAGTTTGCATGTCCTTTATGCTGCTGGGGTTTGCAGAATTATATGTAAGCCTCAAATTGAACTCATGCAGACAAAAGTTTGGAAACTGCTAATATAAGCCAACTGTATCACATAATATTAAAGACCTTTAATAAAAACAGGAGACAGGGTGGGTAGTTGTAGGAAGAGCGGCTTCTTTAAATATTTGTAAACTCTGCTGAGTTTTTATCAGGGTTTTTATCAGGGTCCAAGTCTATCTGATTTTCCAAATATAACAGCTCACTCAACTTGTGTTTAAGAAACTGGAGATTCTAAAACATTTCTTTGTTCATTGTTTAGTTTTGGAACTGCACCTGGCCAAAGAAAGTTTCCATTCCCACTTCCTGGTCATAAATTTGACTTGGTATATGACTGTGGAAACTGCACAAAATATTTTACTGAACTTTTTAAAGGCTGATACTCTGTCTCCATTTTTTGGAGTAGTTTCTTTTGCAAAAGATATCTGCATCTCTCATGCTGCCCTGAACAAAACAAAACTGAGCTTAAAACTGAAGAAGTAGTTGAAAGGAGTGGAAACTCAGCTAATCCAGAGGGCGATAAAGGGTGGAAAGGAGGTGGACCATCTCCCTGTTATTGTTCTCCAATCTCCTCCCCAGATTCCATAGGTCTAACAAGCCATTTGTAAATCTGAGTTAACAAAAAACAAAATTCTGTGATATTTTATTAATTATTATTATTATTATTATAAGCTTTTATATAGCGCCAGTGATGTACCTGGCGCTTTACAGAGAATTAGATAGACACGGTCCCTGCCCGAGAGCTTACAATCTAAAGACAGGGGGAGGGGAGACAGGGAAGGGGGAACAGAGGGAGGGACAAGGGATGCAACATTAATGAGGATGCGAGAACTCAGGTACACGTTCTTGGCTTGGTTACAGTATATTGGGAGTTTGGGATAACAGGTGGAGAATAATCCTGGGTGGGGATGATTAGCAGGAGTTAGGAAGGGCGGAGTGGGAGAGGTGGATTTTGAGGAGGGACTTGAAGGTGTGGAGGGTAGGGGCAAGGCGGACGAGGGCAGGGAGGGAGTTCTAGGCGTGCGGGGCAGCGAGGGAGAAGGGACGAAGGAGGTTGGGGGAGCAGGGAGGGTGAGGGAGGGGATGGCAGAGGAGCGGAGTGCTCAAACAGGGGTTTGGAGGGAGATCAGGGCAGAGAATCCACCAGGAGAATCCCCTAGTAATAAGGCAGGGACTTCAAGCAAATATTGTTAGTCTTTTAAAGTGACTTGAGTTCAATCCTCCTAATATGACACAGATTATACATCTATAATAATAAGATAAGATACAAGAGAACTTGCAAACATAATGCATGCAGGGGGTGCACTGCAAGCCTGGAGTGTATATACTTTAGCAATTGAACCACTTGCTGCCAAGAAATCATTAATTCACTCAGAGATATTGATATTTTTAGCATGGTAAGTATGGTCTATACATCTTGAAACTTCAAGTTCTCAGGGTACCAAATTCAACTTATCCAACACAAGAAGCAAAATATTTGTTACATTTGGGGATGAGGATAATATACTACTTTAATTTAACCAGAATTTTGAGATATGCAAGTTTGATTTAAGTGAATCTCACTGTATATGCGTTGGTAGCTAGCATCATGGGGTCATTGCATCAGTTTTGACTTCCCATTCCTCATTTTGAAGAGGATTATCCCACCTTTCAAATAACCGTTTGGACCTTGGCACATCAAAATCCTGTTCCTGTCTTCCTGGGTTAAGAAAACAGTGGGTATTTTCAGAGGTGATGGTACCGCAGGTGGCCATGCTTTGACCCGCGTGGCCACTTGTAGTGCTGTCACATCTGATCTGGCCTGCCAGATGTTTCCATGGGCTCGATCAGGGGGTTTCCACAGGCCGTAGCAGCTTTTAACCCGGGCTGTGACTCGGGCCCATCGCTGAGTCACAGCCTAGGCTAAGTGCTACTGCAACCTGGGGAAGCCATCTCTGAACTGGGGGAGAGCGGGCCGTCACGTGGGATGGCCCACTGTACCTGACCTGGGGCTGTTCCGGGCATGCACAGTGGCTGGGTCTGTGCAGACCCACATCCGCAAGTTACCTTGCCCTCTCTACTACCCCTCCCTGGCCCAGTCCCCGATACGTCTGTTCGGTGGCCGGGCTAGATCCTGATCAAAGTGTCATGCTTGAAAATACCCAGTATCCGCACCCTTTCCTGCAGATTCTTTTAGGACTGCAGTAAGGCAGATAGATACTGTTTATAACAAGGTGGGGATACAGTGCAACCTTGGCAAGTTTAGAAGGAATTAAGTTTGCAGTTGTTCCATTCCTGTATTTGGAAACTGGGCGTGGAATGCTGGTGGTCTGATGTTTTAAAATTTGAAATTGCCCAGGAAACGTTCCTCAAATCTGGGGTTCTTCCTTAGTTTTTAAGACTTAGGCCACTTTCATACATGCCCCCCCTGCGCGCATATTTGGGTATATGTGCGGGAATTGGCCAGTCTGAAAGGCTCCCCCACGCGGCTTTACCAGCCACAGCAGGGATTGAGAGCTCGATTTCCTGCTCCGCACCCCTGCTCATCTCTGCTGGCTGTGATGGATAGGGTAGGTCAGGGAAAGGGAAGGAAGGGGGCTCCAGTGGCAAGAGGCACTTGCTGTGTAAATCTCCCTCAGGATCTTAATTGGCCTTTGGGATATATATCCCCAGCCTAGATCATCACCGGAAGGCAAGGTGCAATACCAGCCTCAAAGGGCTGTGTGCCCCACACATGATGTACCACATGAAAACACCCACCGTCCACACCAGGGTCAGGGCCAAGGGGGTTGGGAAAGGGAGAGGTGTGTAGGGGAAGGAAAGGATGTGCGAGGTATCCCGGAAGGACGGGAGGGAAAGGTAGGTCACACTTTCACAGGGTTAACCAGGACACACAGATGATTAAGTATAAGGGGATCATTGAGCAGGTTTAGACACTCACACTACACACAGTACTCACTCCGCACACTCCACTCACCCAGTCTCTCCAGAGATGTAGCTAGCTTGGGATGGGCCCAGGGACAAGAAATGTCCATGCCCTCCCCCTTTTTTTTCTGCTGGTGGTGAAGCTGCCGGCTGGCCTAGGGGTGCCTCCCAGCTCGGCTGGCCTAGGGCACTGGGCTGCTGGTGCTCAGGAGTTACGTGCTCTCTGCAGAGTCTGTGTCGTGCTGCTGGTGGCTTGCTGCTGGCCCATCCATCTTCTGGCCCAGTGGCAAGCTGGTCCCATGGTGCACTCTGTTCATCATGACTCACTGCCTGCATGCTGGGGCCGAGCAAGGCCAACAGCAGCAATGCCATTGCTGCCCCGGCCCAACTGATCAGCCCTAGAGGCCGGGGGCTGGTCGGGCAGGGCAGGCTGGTCCGGCTCAATGCGGGGAGCGCCGGAGCAGGAAGGTGTCTGGCGGTGGCTCCACTCATGCTGCCGGGCACCTTCCCACTCTGGCTGGGCCTCCCTTGAGCCCTTCCTGGACTGGGTCTGGACTGGTGGGGAGGACTCCTCCTTCATGACGCGGCACCATGGGGTGCGAGCCGAGCCATGAGGCTTGTGAGTGTCTTGGCCTGACACAGACTGCTGAATGGGGCCCCTCCCTCCCCCTGCCCATGTTTGCAACACTGTGTAAGACATAATGTTGCAACCACAGGCAGGGAGGGGCCCATGTAGCAGCTGGAAGGGCCCACAGTGGAATTTAAAAAGAAAAAAGGAGGGGGGCAGGGGGGGCTAGCTACCTTGGATAGTGGGCCCCCAGCCGGTATGGGCCCTGGAACAAATGTCCCTGTTTGTCCAATGGTAGCTATGCCCCTGAGTCTCTCGCACATGCTCTCACTCTCATTCTCGTAACTGTCACCACGCGAAACTCCAGGGGCCAGTCTCACAGGCATAGGCACTGATAACCAGCAACTAGGAGAGCTCAGCCCACTCCTTTTATCCTCTGAGAGTTGCAGTGCCCTCTGACGCAAGCGCTCTGAGCGCCGGGGCTGTGTTGTGTGTGTGTGGCTTCCCCAGCCAAATCAGGAGTGTGGGGGCGTGGCACTTCCTGTTGCGCTACTGGGTCCTGCTGCCGCTTGTGCTGGTGGCGGCAGCTTTACTTCTAATGTGGCTTCCGGGGTTGCAGTGGGAGCCGCGATAGGCGCGTTGGGGATTTTGTGGTGGCTGCAGGGCTTCCCCTTGCCTGGCCAGGTATGTGAGCGCCATCGGGTTCCCAGCTGGACCTTTCCCCAGATCCTCAAGCATGGCGGGGCTGGCCTGACACCGGCAAAGCCATGTGGGGGGTCTTACAGACCGGCTGATCCCCGTGCATTTTGGGCTGTGCATTCCCACCTGCAACCCAAATATGTGCGTGTGGGAAGGGGGGTTGGCAATGTCTGAAAGTGACTACAGTCCTGTGAGCTCCATTTATTAGACAAAACATATTACAACCATCCATTTGGCTCATTGCTTTTGTGGGATGGAAGTGGGGAGAAGCATGGTAATAGCCACAGCCCCTCTGTGAGATGGGTTGTACAGGTTGAGATGGGAGACTGGGTGGGGTGATGGATGGTAGTGTTTTATTCTGCATTAGTATCTGTATTCTGTATTATTCTTTGTATTGTGAAGGTGGAAGGAGTAGATGAGTGGGGAGTCATTTGGGTGGGAGGCATGGAAGTGGCAGCAGACAGGATGAGGAATATGGCCAAGTGCATTTTATTGTTTTGTTTTGTGGGTTGGTTATATTTCGGGCTTAATACAATATATTTGTATTTCTTTGTACCTGTTGTTGTATGCTGACCTGAGTCTTTTGGAAAGGGCAGGGTATAAACTATTAATATTAATAATAATACTAGTAATTAATAATTCCTGACACATTAGCCTACTGCAAAATAGATACAAATATACACCAAGCTCTTTTAATTACATTCTCCACTCCACTATCTAATTTGGTTGATGGTGCAGGATAAATATATAAGTCGGAGGAGTTCTGCTAGGGGTATGAGGAAACATAAGACCTATTTGTTTGGTCAGGCTTTTGGTAGGCAGGGATAGGGCATGGGGGTGCGTGTGGTTTTAATTGAAATTGTTATGAGCCATTGTTACTGTTTTTTTAATTTTTGAATGCTTGTAAGCTGCCCTGATCCTGTGACAAAGGGTGAGATATAAATCCTTTTCTTAATTTTGGTGCCCCACAACTTCTGGCAGATGTTGGCACTACAGCTCCAGGTGCATTTGGACAGCAACAGCATTGGCTTCCTTGACCCTTTTCAATCTGGGTTCCACCCCTGCTATGGTACTGAGACAGCACTGGTGGTCTTGGTGGATGATCTCCACCGGGGTGATGGACACAAGATGTTCGACCTTTATGATCCTGCTAGATCTCTCAGCCGCTTTTGATACCATGGACCATAGGCTGCTATTGAGACGCCTGTGAGACTTCGGGGGTCTGGATGGGACTGTCTTTGGATGGTCCCGCTCATTCCTCTCAGGTAGAAGCCAGCGGGTGGTGCTGGGGACTGAAACATCTAGCACCCGGACCTTGACCTGCGGTGTTCCGCAGGGTTCCATTCTGTCTCCATTGTTGTTTAATGTGTATATGCAGCCCCTGGGGAGATTGGGAGAGGGTTCAGGGTGCAACGTCACCAATATGCTGATGATACTCAGCTGTACCTCTCATTTTCAACTGACCCAGGTCCTGCTGTCTCATTGCTTTCCCGATGTTTGGAGGCCTTGGTGGATTGAATGGGGCAGAGCAGACTGAAGCTCAATCCCGATAAGATGGAGGTGATGGTGGTGGAGGTGCTGGCCCCCCTGATAGGGGAGGTTTGCCCGCCTGTTGCTCTTCAGGTTCGGAGCCTGGGGGTGGTTTTGGATTTGGGCCTCCGTCTGGATCGGCAGGTGGAGGCGGTGGCTAAAGCCGCCTTTCACCACCTGTATCTGGTATGGCGGCTTTGACCTTACCTCTCTGGGCCTGATCTGGCCACGCTCATCCATGCCTTCATCACCTTGAGGCTAGACTACTGCAACGTGCTCTACGTGGGGCTTCCCTTGTTTCTGGTTCGGAGGCTGCAGTTAGTGCAGAACGCGGCAGTCCGTCTCCTGATGGGGATGGGGCGGCGCGAGCACATAACACCAGTGCTCCGTACTCTACACTGGCTGCCTATAGCATACCAAGCCAGAGTCAAGGTGTTAGTATTAATTTACAAAGCCATGCACGGTCTGGGCCCCTCATATCTTGGGGACCGCCTCGCCCTCCGCACCTCAGAGCAATCCCTTCGGTCTACTGGGGGTGCCTTTCTGGAGGTCCCCCATGTAAGACGGGGGGCCATAATGGGTAGGACATTCTCGGTGGCTGGGCCACGGCTATGGAATTCCCTCCCGGAGGAGGCTCACCTGGCCCCGGGCCTGTTGGCCTTTTGACGTGTTTGTAAGTCTTGACTGTTCGCCCAGGCCTTTCGAGGGGAGGGTGGGGTAGGGGATGAGGGTTGGTTTTTAGTGTTGTTTTAAATTGCTGGGGGTTGATTTGTTGCTGTTTTTGTTGTTGTTATTATTGAGTTTTTATGATATTGTACGCCGCCCCGGGATGCCGTAGGCATGAGGGGGCAGCTAATAAATATAATGAAATAAATAAGAAATAAATAAATGTCATGGGTGGACCCTATTTCAGGAAGAGACTGCTCCCTCTGTTTGTCTCCCATGTACATGACTGGGGTTAAGCAAGACATAGGGTGCTTTTAGTTGGGCTGTTTTTACATGGACACTCCCCCCCCCCCCCAGCTTGGTGTTCAGGTGGGTGTGCAGGGGGGCATCCATGTAAAAGACCAGTGGGGGGGGATGGGTGCGTGCTTGGTGTTCGTTCGTGTCCATCAGCTATTTTGGCTGACCTCATGCCAACCAGGTACTCCGTGCAGCATCGGTATCAGTTGGAGGGATGGGGGTGGGGGGTGTAGCCATTATTTTTAAGGATTCGTAGTCTGTCGGGAGGTATCTGGTGCCAGCCATATTGGGGGTAGAGGGTCTCCATCTTGTGTTTCATTTGGCGGGGGGACAGATTGGGGGTGCTGCTAATATACTGTGCACCGACCTGTACGGTAGCATCCCTACTCGCCCTGTCCGAGCTAGTGTCAGATGTGGTGTTGTGCGCCCCAAAGACATTAGTTAAAGGGGACTTCAGCATACATGCTGACACCAGTCTTGGTGGTGCGGAGTGTGAGTTCATAGCCTCATTGGCAACCATGAGCCTGTCCCAAATTGTCAACGGTCCAACGAATTAGAGGGGCATACCCTGGACCTGATTTTTTGCACTGGCCTTGAGGGGGGGGGATTTGTTGATGGGGGAGGTGTCAGTAGAACCCTTGTCATAGATGGATCATTACCTCCTGCAAGCACGTCTCCTGGTGCATGTCTGCCCCTGGGGTGTGTGTGTAGAACTGATTCAGTTGGTTTGCCCCCAGAGATTAATGGAACCTGAGTGATTCCAGAAAACTCTTGGAGAGTTACCCTCTGATCTTGACAACTGTCCACTCGATGACTTTGTGGCTTCATGGAATACCTGGCTGTTGGGGGCCATCGACCGGATGTCTCCGAGGCATCTGCTCCCTCGGGGATGGCTCCTCAGTCCTCCATGATTTACAGAGGGCCTGAGGTAGCTGAAGCTAAAAGAGTGGTGGTTGAAGTGACGGTGGCACCATTCGCATGCTGAAGTGGACAGATTGCAACATAGAACCAGTTTACATGCTTATACTGTAGCTATAAGGGCAGCAAAAATGAATTTTTGCTGTCCATATAGCCTCTAGAAAATCTTGTCCAGCTGAGCTTTTCCAGGTGGTGAGGGGGTTGGTCGGTCCTCCTCCCTCCGCCTGGAATTGGAGGTATCTAATGCCCGCTGTGACATGTTTGGTGATTATTTTGCAGAAAAAAATCACTTGGATTCACCACAACTTCAACGCCACACTTATTGCAGTGCATGAACCAGAGGTTGTGGAACCCCCACCTTGTCTGGTTTCATGAGATAAATTTCAGTTGGTGTCATCTGCCTGGGTAGGGGATGTTCTTGGGGCTGTTAGGGCCACCTTTTGTGAACTTGACCCATGGCCATCCTAGCTGGTTAAGGCCAGCTGGGAGATGGTGGAGCCGTTGCAGATCAGTGCCTCCTTCGGGGGGTTATCAATACCTCCGTTCAGGAGGGCAGAGTGCCGGGCTGCCTCAAAGAGGTGGTGGTGCAGTCTCTCCTTAAAAAAAATCACTTGATGTTGATTCCTTCGCCAGTTATTGACTGGTCTCTGACCTTCCCTTTTTAGGGGAGATTATTGAGCGGGTGGTGGCCCAGCAACTGCAGAGACATCTAGACCGCACTGGTTATCTGGACCCCTTTAAGCCCGGTATTCGACCGGGCTATGGTGCACAGACTGTGCTTGTGGCCTTGGCCTTTGCTGTGAATTAGATTAGGGCCGTTTGACCCTGCTAATTTTGTTAGATCTGTCGGCTGTTTTTGATACCGTTGACCATGAGATGTTGGTGACTTGCTTGCAGGATCAAGCAGGAGTAGGCGGGATCATCCTTGACTGGTTCCGCTCCTTCCTGGCTGGGAGAACTCAGCGTGTGGTGCTTGGGGTTTGTTCTTCATCTCCACGGGACCTCACATGTGGTGTCCTGCAAGGTTCTATTCTGTCCCCACTCTTGTTCAACGTGTATATGCAGCCGCTTGGCGAGGTTGTGAGACGGTATGGGGTGCATTGTCATCAATATGCCGATGACACCCAACTCTACCTCTTGTTTTCGTCTGACCCAGACCAGGCAGTCTTGGTGCTTACCTGATGTCTGGCAGCTGTTGGGGATTGGATGAGGGTGAGCCGACTGAAGCTGAATCCCGACAAGACAGAGCTGATGGTGATGGGGAGAGCAGTAGATGTGGTGGTTCCCATCACTGATGGTATCTCAGGTACATAGTTTGGGCATGCTCCTCGATCTGCAGCTCTGCCTGGATTTCCAGGTGGGGGCTGTGGCAAGGACTGCGTTTTGCCAATTACATCTGGTGCAATGGCTTCAGCAGTATGTTTCAGATCGTGATCTGGCCACCATCATCCATGCGTTCATTACCTTGAGATTGGACTGTTGCAGTGCATTCTATGTGGGGTTCCTTATGACTTCCAGCTCCCTCCAACCCCGCCCTCTGAGTCTGGCAGTGTAGGGGCGGTGCAGTGTGCTGCGGCTTCGTTTGCCCTTGCTCAACCATGTTCTAATGTCATTCAGCTAGGCGTGGTTTCCCCTCCAATCAGTGTACAGACTGTCCGTGTGAATGGTATGAGTGCAGGTCCATCCTTAACATGGGGTCAGTAGGGGCAGCTGCCCAGGCCTCTGTGCTTGGGGGTGGGTGGGGGTGGAGTTGATTTTTATTTTTTAAAAGTCAGGTTGGGTCAGGTGGGGGGGCAGCAGTCCATACTCCATGCCCCCCTCCGCTGCCTGGCACAGTCTCGGCCAGGAAATGAGGGAGAGAGAGGCAGAGGCCCTGCCTCTCCCTCATTTCCACTGGCTGAGAGATTGACAGGCAGCGGAGGGGGCCAGCAGCGTGAGGGAGAGGCGGGGCCTCTGCTTCTTCCTTCACTTCCTCCGGAAGACTTTTTGTTTTTGAAATAAAGGGGAAAAACTGAAAAATATATGTCCAGCGATTATGTTTTTTTAATTCTTATTCAATTCTGATGAAACTTGGAGAGATTGTACCTCCAATGGAGGGCACTATGTGTACCAAATGTAGAAAAGATTAGGTAAAGAGAACTGACTTTAGAAGCAATTGAATGTTGTGATATTTTTTGAAAAGCTCCATACACATTCATAGCTACAATTTCCTTATCTTCCATCCAATTTGTATTAAACCTGTTGATATTAAGTCCCTCCACAAGCTTAACATGCCTGCAAGTTTTCTGAAAGATTGGATAAAGGGTCTTGATGATATAAGACATTAACATGAAAATACATTTCCAGCTGTAACGTTTTTATATTCCATACTGTTTACAAGAAAGTTGGCAGGAATGTATCACATAACTTCCCTGTCATCTCTGCCAAACTACAGGACAATTTGATAAAGGGACCCAATTTTATAAGCAATTGAAGTTGTCTCCTTGAAGACCATTATTCAGATAAATAGCAGCACATGCAGTGCCAGTCAGAGGCAGGCATATGGCATGGAAGGGGGAGGGAATCTGTAGAGGGGAGGATGGGGAGAAACCCAAAAGACTGACAGACACATTAACTGGCCAATTACTGCATGCTTCCAGCTTTACAGGACCAATCGGTGGTGGCTTTGAGGCGGGCATTGGGGGTGACTCTCAGATGGGCATAGAAGGGTCATAGCTGGGACTTTGGGGATAGCATCCCAGAAATCAGCTGACATAGTTTATACATCCAGGCTGGCTAATTATCATCACAATCACATCCTGCAGCACTGTGACAGAGGACATGAGAGAATCTCTATTGGCTCTGTCCTAAACAGATGCTTCTGACTTCCCAGTAACAAGTAGGGGAGAGAAGTTGGGATGGTCACAGCACAGAATGAGGATATTTGGTTGACATTTCTGCTGGCCAATTGGCATCACAAACCGATCTTATACTACAGTGACACGTAAGAGAATCCCTGGCATAGGCTCCTTCTGTGCATATGCTGTGCAGGCATATAAAATTTGGACCCTTTATCATGTCTTTTTTATATTTGGCAAAGATGATCATAAAAGTGTGATATACAGTCCTGCAAAATTTCATGTACACTGGTTGGATTACAAAGATGTTACAGTCAGACATATATTTATAAGTTAATTGTTTATACTACCAGGACCCTATATCCAATCCTTCTGAAAATTGGCAGAGACAGTAAATATGGGAAGGAGTGTAAGCTTCCCAGGTTTCATCTACATTAACTGTGAGGCAAAGAACTTAAAGCTAAGAATGTATATAAAGATGTTTTCAAAATAATATAATTCAGCTGTTTATAAAATTGGATTCCTTTATCAAATTATTTTGTAATTTGGTACACATAATGCCTCCCATTGGAGGTACAATCTCTCTGTGTTTCATTTAAATATAATGGAAAACAAAAATGTTACAGCTGAAAAAATCTTTCCATTGAAACCAATGGAAAACGAAAACAAAAGCAAAAATGAAAACAAAAATATGATATTTATGAAAACGAAAACAACAGATTTAAATAAAGAAAATGAAAACTGAAAACGAAAAATGATATGGGCCCCTGGTGCACACCTCTTATTCTGGGTGCTGCTGACTGGACTGCACTAGAGAAGGTGCAGCAGACAGAAAAGCACCTATGACCTGTTGAATAGTAAAATCCTTTTCATGTTATATGATTTGTGTCCAGCTTCTTTGGAAAGAGAGCAGACACCACATTCAGGGTGCTGTCCCGTCTAATAATTACTTTGGTCTGTGTTTACTCCACTGAGTTTTATTGTGTCTATTATATTCCTCTTTCCCTCCTCCCCGCCCCCCTTTCCCCTAGCAGTTTTAAAGCATGAGCTGCAGGGCCGGAGTTGTCTTGGCATTCTTCTTGCCCCTGAGGAGAGGATCAGATCAGGCAAGTTAGGTGTCTGTATCAAAGGAGTGGGACGTACTCTCTCGCTTTCCCACTGCTAGTGTTATTAGAAATCTGCCTAGGGGAAAGCAAGAGAGGTAAGGAGTTGCCTAGGAAAACAGGACCTGGATTTGTTCTCATACTGATCATCCACCCACTCCTGCACAGGAGCCGCCTTCCCCTTGCCTACGCTTTCTCCTATTTGTTAAGTTCATAATTCAAGGAAAACCTGCAGCCCTGTCAGCATCATGCAAGCAGCAAGGGAAATGTGAGCCAGCAAGTCCCCATTCCCTCCAGGATGCACTGCACAAGCCAGGCTGCTGCTTGTCTGCTCCAGCTGACTCTGGCTCTAGTTGTGATAGGAGGCTCTGCTGTGGAGTTACAGGGCAATGCCTATAATGGGCTACTAATTGCCATTAACCCCCAAGTACCTGAAGATGAGAAAATCATCCCAAATATCAAGGTAAGAAATATGTAGTTGCCGTGTACAGCTTTCCCTGCATGTTCCCTTTCCTAAAACACCCTGTTTTGCAAATGTAATAGCCCCACAGCTCAAACCACAGGGTAACAAAGGTGATGAGATGGCATGCATTCAAGAAGCAAATGGAGTCTGATATCAGGCAGTCATTTGCTCATTAACCTCCTTTCCAAGGAGAAGGAGGCTTATATAATCATCCTGCATGTCTGTGTCTGTGTTCCCTTAATAACCTTTGATGCCACAGACTGATTTCAACCAAATCTGGGACTGGGGAAGAAAGCTCAAAGGTAAGTAGGCAACCAACATTTTATTACACTAGGTACACTTGGAGAGGAGATATGGCCTCTTTTGTAGTAAAAAAATAAAGTCCCATTGACTCAGACTGGGCATTCTTACCCCTTTTTGAAAACCAGATTTCTTTGGTTCATGTTTGCTGCACAGAACTACTTCTCTTAATCTTATTTATAAACTTAAATTGTTTTCAATCTCCAGATTTACTATTTGTCTGAAAAACTTCCAAATCTCACAGCCTGGTAAGGTTCTCTAGTTTCCATTTTAATGAAAGTTGTGGAGTACTCACTGTTGCAAGCATGTAGCGCTGCTCCTGGCTTTAACAATTAACAATACAGGTGCTTAAATGAAAGCCATGACTAGTACTATAGAATAAGCCTACTTCTATTGCTAAATGTATTGTCTAGTAATGCATACAAAAGTAATCCTACAGAAGCACACCCTGTCAGCCAATTCTAAGCCCGAAAGCATAGGGGGAAGCTGTATAGTGCACAGTGCCATGCCTGTGTTCCTGCTATGTTGAGAGATTAAGGTGCACATCTTCCTAGGGTGTGGCTTTAAACATGCCCAGAGATTTGATGTGAAAGAGATTGTGCAGGAACAACTCAAAACCAGTTGTTGGACCTGTTCAACTCATCCCTGGTATTACTATTGTGCAAGTTATTAAAGCAATTAGAATTGCCCAGGCAAGCCTTGTACAGTAGGCATGGTTAACCTGTAATTTTGTCAAGAGTATTCAAGCTTTTGTTTCTAGCAGCTAGTTATAGAGATTTTTGGAGCCCAAGTCTCATTTTCAGGGAGGGGAAAGGGGAATATAGATACTTTGGAGCCAGAGTCCCATCTCTTAGGTGCTTTTGACATTTTTACACAGTGTATCTAGCCCAGTGGTTTCCAACATTTTGCTTGTATGACAACATTTTGAGACTAAAAATAGTCCTGTGACCCCAGGCAGCATCAGAGATATGCAAAATATATCAAATTTCATTTGGGATCATGACCTCATCTGCAGCTGGCATTACCCCATTTGGGATCACGAACTACAGTTTGGGAATTTCAGATCCAGGCGATGGAGCAGATGAATGGGAGCCAGGCAGAGAGAAGAGTAGCTAGGTTGAATTGGCTCCGAGTGCAGAAGATGAAATGTCCTCCATCTGTCCACCACCCCCAACCCTCTTCCCAGCAGCAGAGTTGCAGCTGCACCAGGGAATGTGGGCCCTCAGACTTGTGGGCCCCAGTGCAACTGTACCACCTGTCCCTATTATAGCTATGCCCCTGGGAACTAGGGCTCCTTTCTCAGATTCTGCTGCTGATTATCCCTGAAACCTTGTCACAACCAGGTGTGATGCAATCTAAGTCTATAAAGTCAGCATAATATTTACATGTACTCTGGGCACTTATGCATATTTGTAAAGCACTTTGAGATCCTTTGATGGAAAGAGACATAAAAACACTAAGTAGCATCATTATAGTTTCCTCTTCAAGTTGTCGAATATTGTATGTACAGTGCTCACTGACTAATAGTAATATAAGCCACTGACTCAATAACTTCAGTCAGTTTACTGTATCTTTATTTCATTTTGTTACCAGGAAATGATAACTGAAGCTTCTTTTTATTTGTTCAATGCTACCAAAAGAAGAGTCTACTTCAGCAACATAACAATTTTAATACCTGCCACATGGAAAACAAATAATTATGGGAAACCAAAGCAGGAATCATATGAAAAGGTAACACTTAATCTAACACCTGTCTTGGAAACCAAACCAAAGTCATGGTTTTGTTTAAAAACAAGTAATTGTGTCTTACTGTGTTGCACATTTTGAAAAGAATATCCAATGAGATGGGGGGTAGGGGAAGTATTCACATCAGAAAACTTTCAGTATATAAACAAATTGGCATGCCCAATATATAACCCAGTAGTTCATATAAAATAGCATCTCAGAAGAAAGAGATGGCCTCCTGGCAATCAGTTTATATGGAGTTCTTAGGCAGAACTCCTTAGTAGGGGCTGCAAAGGTTCCTGGTTAAATAAAGACTTTGGGATTTGTCCCCGATTTCTCTCAGTCCTAGTTTCCTCTTTTGTAAAATGGGAGTCGCAATACTGCCTATTTTGCATTGATGTTGAAAGGATTAAATGAGGTTGGCAAAGTGTAATGTAAATGCTAAGTACACATATTTCTTCCACTGAGAATTATTTTCTTGTGCATATAATACCTATGGCTGAACTGCCCTCTTTACTTCTGGTTCTGGGAGGCTAATATGCAAATTTAGCAGTGTCTTTGCTTTGTGTGTAAAACTCCTGCCTTTGTATCATGAGAGTCCCAGGATGATCCTTCAGTTGCGGTAATATACAACTGGCCCAGCCTATATAAGTCCAATAACTCTGCTCTTCTAGTCTGCTAATTGACAGTCTTTTCATGTGTGGGCTTTAGCTGGCAGACATACCAACCAAAGCCTGTCCTAAAATTATTTTTATATAGATCGTTATATTCAAAAGTAAAACTTTTGTTCACTGCTCTCTTTCCCCCCCGCCCCCCCTGAATAGCCTTCCTAAACTGCCCTCCCACTAATCACTCCTGTTGATTGTACTTAAGCAGTCGTACTTGTTTGGGTGGAAACATCAAGACTCATTGCAGTGGAAAGTCATAGCATGTAAATAAAGGCCAAGGCAATCTAAAGAAAGATAGACAGATCTTTGCTACGGAGACAGGAATAGAAAGCAGTCTTGATTAACAACAATTGGCTATTTTCATTCATTCATTCATTCATCAAATATTTGGAATACAGGCTAATCGGACAAGAAGTAATATCCTCAATTTGCTTATTAGATACACTACATTTGTGTAGTATAGCAAGCTGATTTAAATGCTGCTTTTAAGTTATTGAAATACCATGATGTATAAGAAAATAGCTTACTCAGTGAGTTTAGAGTTTGCTACTGGATAACACTTTTCCATGTGGCTGGCTTTGCTTATATTTATCTTTTAAAATACTCTTCTGGTTTCTCCTTACAAATTAATCCACCTTTCTGTTCCCTCCAACACAAACAGTCCATACATCAGAGCCATCTTGAGAGACTTCCAAAGATGCTCTATTAATATTACTTTTCTCCTTTGCAAAACTCTTGTCTCAAGTGAGCCTGGTCTCTCACTATAGCCTGGTCTCACACTATACCTCACCATCTTGCAAGATACATTAACCACATCTCTTTACTACAGAGCTCCTTTTCCAGTTTTCCCTTCTTTCCTTTCACTCTCAGCTATTAGGATGTTAAAATGAAGACATGTTCGTGCATTTCTAGACTTGGCTCTAGAAGATGCTGTTGCTTGCTTATAAAAACCCATTCACTGTATTGATACTGAGAAGTAAAACTCACACACTAGGCAGGTGTCTTTGAATTCCACTAAGGTCTACAGTTTTAGCACTCCAGATCGGGTTTGTTACAAAAACAGGTATACCCACCAAATTTCTGGTACCCAAATCAAACTGAATATTTTGGGTATTTTTTGGTACCTGAACCAGTTTTCGATTGGGTAACTGAAATGCCTACAACCGATTACTGAAATACTGGCAGATGGACAACCGGTATGCCAAAATACTGAAACATTCCCAAACGACTGGGACAAATCCAGGACAGCATGTCCTGAATTTGTCCCAGATTTTTCAGGATTTTGGTATACCAGTTGTCAGTATTCCAGTAATTGGTTGTTGGTAATTTGCTATTTTGGGTATTCAAAAGGTATTCGGGAATTGATTTGGGTACCTGAAACGACACCCAAAAATGCAGGTATTACCCATGGGTACCAAATCAGTTACCTGTTTCAGCTCTATTCCTGAGGTCATGAGGCCTAGAGATGTTTTGAACTCTCCAGTCTGAAAATGCATTAAGTGCAGGATACTTAGTCAGTGATATAGTCATTGCTTCTGTGTCATGTGTTCTCTGAATGGAGAAAAGAAGAGCAATGTTAGAGAAAAATATACTTCTGACTATTTAACTTTTGGAATGTTGTTGATACTAGGCAAGCAAAAATATTCTCAAGTAAGATAATTTTCTTTTGTAACAGAGGGATAGAGGCTATGAAATAGAACTTTTGGATGGTAGAAACTCGAAACACAGTCCTCTAGTGAGATATCACCCATGTTAGTTGTTAGCATGCATATATGTCCCAATGAAGTGGATAGGCTTCATGCCCATACTAAATGCTAAAATAGGTGTGATCCTGCTGGAGGATTGTGCTGTACCACTTGAAAGGGATAAGTTGAAGTATGAATGAAGATGTCCGATCAGTGCCTATTGTCACTGTTTATTAGTATTTATTAGAAGGTACCTCATTCATTAAACCATCCCCCCCCCCACTTGAATTTAGGCAGATGTTATAGTTGCTGCTCCTTACTGGAAACATGGCAATGATCCCTACACACTACAATATGGAGAATGTGGAGAAAAGGGAACATATATACATTTCACTCCTAAATTTCTACTAAAAGATAGATTGATTGATATCTATGGATCACGGGGTAAGTTAAATGTTCTGCTTTTATTCTCAGTTGTGTGCAGGGAAATACATGTGTCTATTAGTGATGTGCAAACACGGTTTGGACGTTTGGAGTTCGGCCCGAACTCAGCCACTTTGGATGACTGAACCAGATGCCCAAACTGAACACAGAAACCCCTGAACAGTTTGGCCACATTTGGATGCGTTTGGGCTGGAAAAACGTGACTGGCAGACCCGGGGGGTTGGGGATGTCAGCTGAGGAGGGGTGGAGAGGCTTGGACTAGCAGCCAGCCTACCCAATCACCATCCCTCTTTTCCTCAGACCACTGGCTTGGCAGTCTGCAATTGGCCACGGACTGGGCTGCACAGAGCCAATGGGGCTTGTGGTAAGGCGGATGCAACAAGTAACAAAAGTAATTGCCATCCCCCCCTTCCAATTCATTCTGAGCTAGCCACTGCTCCTGTCAGCAGTAGGGATGTGCAAACAGGACGGTGTTCAGAGGATCGGCTGTTCAGACTAAAAACTTAGTTTGGATTCGTGGGTTCCGTCCAGCGGAGTTCGGCCTCCCTGAATGTTCAGCAGAGTTCGGCATTCCCAGGAGGCTTGGGGCACTCCAGAGACCCCTGGGGGGGGGGGCAGTGGTAGCATGACAGGCCATTGGAGACCCAGCAGCAGCAGAGATCAGGAAGGTTTGGCACCCCAGGTTGCCTGGGCAAGCAGACTCGGCACTTGGCCCCTGGGTGTGCCCATGGTGTGAGGACTGGCCATCGTAGACCCAGTGGCAGCTGCAGCAGCAGCATCAGCAGAGACCGGGAAGGCTTGGCGCTTGGCACCCCAGGTTGCCCGGGCAGGCAGGCTCAGCGCTTGGCCCCTGGGGGTGCCCACAGAGTCCCAGCCAGGGCTTGGTGGCTGGCACCCCTGCTTGGCCAGGCATTGCAGGCTGGCATCGGTGGAGCAGTGGCAGAGGCCTGGCCAGGGCTTGGTGGCTGGCACCCCTGCTTGGCCTGGCATTGCAGGCTGCCAAGCATCAGTGGGGCAGTTGCAGACAACGAAGTGAAATGACAGCCCTCCCTGCCTGGAACCTAGGCCCCAGAACCCTGATGGTGGGTCCTGGGGCTGGCATGGATGGCTGCTTTTTGATTCGGTGGAATGACAGCTCCCTGTGAGCAGAATGGTGGCCCCAGAATCCTGACGGTGGGTCCTGGCAGCTTCTAGATGAAGTGGAATGATGGCTCACCATGAGTGGAATGATGGCCCCAGAACACTAATGGTGGGTCCTGAGACTAGAGGGAATGGGGTGGACAAAGCTCAAAGTGGTAAGAGCGTGTGCTTTGCATGTATAAGGTCCCAGGTTCAATCCCTGGCATCTCCACGTCAGGATCCCTGGTAGCATGCCTGGGGGAGGCCTCTGCTGGGGGCTTGGAGGGGGTCTCAGGTAGCACACCGGGATGGCCTCTGCCAGAGAGCCGGGTTTGGACCCAAATTTGAAACCACTGCTGCTGTGTCAGGTTGTGACAATACTGGGCTAAGATGGACCATTGGTCTGACTCAGTTAGGCAGTTTAGTTTAGTTTAGCTTCTAGATGACATGGATGGACAGCCTTCCCTGCCTGTAATGTAGGCCCCAGAACCCTGATGATGGGTCCTGGGGCTGGAGTGACTGGCTGCTTCTTGATGCAGTGGAATAACACCTCCCCATGAGTGGAATGATGACCCCAGAACCCTGATGGTGGGTCCTGGGACAGGAGTGGCAGCTTCTAAATGAAGTGGAATGACAGCTCCCCGTGATCAGAATGATGGCCCCAGAACCCTGATTGTGGGTCCTGGGACAGGAGTGGCAGATTCTAGATGAAGTGGAATGACAGCTCCCCACGATCGGAATGATGGGACTGTGATGGTGGGTCCTGGGACTAGAGTGGCAGCTTCTGGATGATGTGGAATGACAGCCCTCCCTGCCTGGAATGTAGGCCCCAGAATCCTGATGATGGGTTCTGGAGCTGCAGTGGCTGGCTGTTTCTTGATGCTGTGGAATGATGGCTCCCTGTGAGTAGAATGATGGTCCAAGAACCCTGATGGTGGGTTCTGGGACTGGAGTGTCTGGCACATCTACTTGGCTGGGCATTGCAGGCTGCCAGCAGGCATTGGTGGAACAACAGCAGAGACCTGATAGGGCTTGGTGGCTGCCACCCCTGCTCGGCCAGGCATTGCGAGCTGGCTAGCATTGGTGGAGCAGTGGCAGAGGCCCAGCCAGGGCTTGGTAGCTGGCACCCCTGCTTGGCCAGGCATTGCAGGCTGGCTGGTATCAGTGGAGCAGCGGCAGAGGTCTGGCCAGGACTTGGTGGCTGGCACTGCTACTTGGCCGGGCATTGCAGGCTGGATGGCCTCTGTGTGGGACACTTGCAGACAATAAAATGAAATGACAGCCCTCCCTGCCTGGAACATAGGCCCCAGAACCCTGATGGTGGGTCCTGGGGCTGGAGTGGCTGGCTACCCTACTCAGCTGGGCATTGCAGGCTGACTGGCATCGGTGGAGCAGTGGCAGAGGCCCAGCCAGGGCTTGGTAGCTGGCACCCCTGCTTGGCCTGGCATTGCAGGCTGGCTGGCATCAGCGGAGCAGTGGCAGAGGCCCGGCCAGGGCTTGGTGGCTGGCACCCCTGCTTGGCTGGGAGTTGCAGGCTGGCTGGTCTGTCTCTGTGTGGGACACTTGCAGACAATGAAGCGGAATGACAGCCCTCCCTGCCTGGAACGTAGACCTCAGAACCCTGACGGTAGGTCCTGGGGCTGGAGTGGCTGGCACCCCTACTTGGCTGGGCATTGCAGGCTGGCATAGCGGAGCAGTGGCAGAGGCCCGGCCTGGGCTTGGTGGCTGGCACCCCTGTTCAGCTGGGCATTGCAGGCTGTCTGGCATTAGTGGAGCAGCAGCAGCAGCCCAGCCGGGGCTTGGTGGCTGGCACCCCTGCTCGGCCGGGTGTTGCCGGCTTGCATCCTACTCGCCAGATCTCAACAAGGTATTCTGCCAATTGGTCAGGCATTGCCTGGTGGTGAATCACGTGGCCACCCAGTAGCAGATATTGGATTGCCATGGCACAGAAGCCATGGCACAGACAGCAGAGGCATTATTGGCAAAAGCAGCAGACATTGGATTTCCCGGTAGCAGAACCCACGGCACAGACAGCAGAGACAGCATTGGCAGCAGCAGACATTGGATTTCTCGGTAGCAGAACCCATGCCACAGACAGCAGAAGCAGCATTGTTAACACGAGACCCCTGCCACATGAGATTATTGGGGGGTTAGTTCCCCAATATTTGCTCTATCTTTAAATTTAGGGGAATTAGCCAAGTTAGGGGGTCCCCTCATGTTCAAGGGATCAAGCTGAGGACAGTACGCACTACAGCAGTTTATGTATCCTCCCCAAATAGAAAGAGAGAGAAGGAGACAGGTATTAAAAAACAACAGGTTTATTGGTTTATAACACAGAGAAACACAGAAACACAGCCCCGGTCTGGCTGGTGGGGT
>QEPC01014770.1:206189-221690 GCA_003113815.1 Sphenodon punctatus | reverse complement strand
CAGGATCGCTTGGGGTGTACAATAGACTGATGAGGGGAGGGTACTTCCATGACAAAGAGGGCTATACTAGATGCCCAATATATCTTTGTCACAGGGAGAAACTATAAACAGAAGACGCAGGGAGGGGAGATAAGGCTAACAATGGTCTTTAGGGTACAATGGGTGTGTGTCTGGTTTCTCTTGGGAAATGCAGGGATTGGGGGGGTTTCTGTACTGAGTCATGGCCACCAGTTCCTTGTTACAATCAGGGTGAGCCCTCCTGCTTAATGACCCCATTCTTTACTCAGAGGGCTCTCCCTTCCAGTCTGTTTTTCAACCTTTGGCTAGTATCTTTCCATGTGTGTCTACTTGTTGCTATGGCTAGGGTAGCTGGGCCCGATCCTTACTTTCTATCCATTTTCATCTGCACCCCCACTTTCTGCTTGTGCACCTCGCATGGGGAGGCTTCCCTGTCAAGCCTCTATCCCCACGTTCTCCGGCCTCAGTTGGTTCCTGGGGGCTTTTTGCATGCCCTTTTTCTCAGGTCCCTTGGCCTCAGTTTACATAGCAAGAGTGGGGGGGGGATGGTACCCATTGTCGGGGAATTTAGGGGTCCATTCTTATCAGTATTGGCAGAAGCAGCAGATATTGGATTTTCAGGGCACAGAACCCATGGAACAACAGAGACGACAGCAACAGGATTTGCCTGTGCGCAGCACCCATGGAGCCAGGATGGTAGGAATTTCCAGGGAAGAGCTCCCATACAGCAGAAGATGGCAGCAGCAGGATTGTGTGGGCACATTTGCCAGGGCAGAGCACCCGTGGACCAGCAGACAGCAGCAGCGGGATTACCAGGCCAGTGGGGCACATCATCCAGGGTTGTCAGCGCAGGCAGACAGGCACCTTGGCATGAGAGGCAGGCAGGCCGGGGCAGGGCTTCAGCTTTGCCCACAGGGCAGGCAGACAGGCACTTTGGCATGAGCATGGGAAGGCAGATTGAGGCAGGCTTTGATCTTGGCCACCTGGGCAGGCGGACAGACAGGCAGTGCGGCATGAGCATGGGAAGGCAGACTGAGGCAGTAGGGATGGGTGAACAGAACACAGTTCGGATGTTAGGTCATTCGATTCGAACCCCGAGTTCGGGTTTGATGGTTCGGTTCGCCGAATTCAGTTTGGCCGAACTTGGCCAAACATTCAAAAATAGTGAAACCGAAACTGAAATGAAATTGAAAACTAAACCTAATTTGTTGCCCTGGAAAGACGTTTTTCCTGCCTCCGAACTCATCCAAACACGACCGAACTTTTCGGTCGTTCGAGAGTTCAGTTCGGACGTTTGGTTCAGACGTCCCAATAGACCGAGTTCGGTCCGAACGCCGAACATCCGAACCGCGTTCGCCCATGCCTATGAGGCAGGGTTTGATCTTGGCAACCTGGGCAGGTGGGCAGACAGGCAGCGTGGCATGAGGCATGGTTCGATCTTGGCCACCTGGGCAGGTGGGCAGGCAGACAGAGTGGCGTGAACATGGGAAGACTGGCTAAGGCAGGGTTTGATCTTGGTCCCCTGGGCTGGCAGGCAGAAAGGCAGCGTGGCATGAGCATTGGAAGGCTGGCTGAGGCAGGCTTCAATCTTGGCCACCTGGGCGGGTGGGCAGGCAGACAGGCAACGTGGCATGAGCATCAGAAGGCAGACTGAGGCAGGCTTCGATCTTGGCCACCTGGGCGGGTGGGAAGACAGACAGGCAGCGTGGCATGAGCAGAAGGCAGACTGAGGCAGGGTTTGATCTTGGTCATCTGGAAGGGTGGGCAGACAGGCAGCGTGGCATGAGACATAGTTCGATCTTGGCCACCTGGGCAGGTGGGCAGACAGACAGAGTGGCATGAACATGGGAAGACTGGCTAAGGCAGGGTTTGATCTTGGTCCCCTGGGCTGGCAGGCAGAAAGGCAGCATGGCATGAGCATTGGAAGGCTGGCTGAGGCAGGCTTCGATCTTGGCCACCTGGGCGGGTGGGCAGGCAGACAGGCAGCGTGGCATGAGCATCAGAAGGCAGACTGAGGCAGGCTTCGATCTTGGCCAACTGGGCGGGTGGGCAGGCAGACAGGCAGCATGGCATGAGCAGAAGGCAGACTGAGGCAGAGTTTGATCTTGGCCACCTAGGGGAGGGGGGAGAGATCGAAGTCAGGAGGGTATTTTTTGTTTTGTTTTAAATAACCAATCTGGAGTTCTTTTTATTTGCCTTCTGGCCTGAGCATTTAGTCACCTTTACAAACTCTTCTCTGCAACCTAAGGACAAGCAACTTGCCTTGCAACAATAAGAGCCAAGATTTTCATGATTTTATCTCAGGTCTCGCAATTTTAGGCTTGAAGAAACTCTTAAAATCATGGGACTTGAAATCAAATCATATGAGCTAGCAACTCTGTGATCCCTGCATCTCAGGCTTCCTCCTTCTAGCTCTCTCTCTCCCATTACTGGGTCTTGGGACTCTGCACACAATGTTCACAGGTGTGACAAGTGGGGACACATTTTAACCTGTGAATATAACCTGCCTAAATTAAGGTGCTTCATTGTAGCTTGGTTTCTGGTTTACATGTGGTTTTGGGGGAAAGCTTTGTCTGTTCTGTGGATCTTTGATAAAGCTGCTTGTAAGTGAGGTTTAAGGTTGTGACTTGTCTGTCTGCTTTTAAACCAGGAGTTGAATAGCCTGCCTAAATAAAATTGCTGGAAATGCTGCACTTGTTGTTCACAGGTGTGACAAGAAGTTTGTAAAGGTTCTTTGTTAATAAACAGGTCTGGAAAGAAGAGAGATACTAGCGACTAATCTGTGGTGAGGCTCCAAGGTTTGAATCAGACAGAGAATTGTTCTGCTGAGAGAGATGCAATTTACTAAATTTCTGTCTATGTGGGAAAATGAACTTGAATTGACTAAGGGCAGGGACAGTGTTCACTGTATTTTCTTCATTAGCAGCAGTTGGGAAACCACAGTGAACATGGGTCCCTGACTAAGGGGGTTAATTTAATTCCAATTAATCCCCTCTCTACACACTTGCTCAAGACCGTAATCTCTTATATTTACCAGAATTTATACCCTGCCCTTCCCCAAATGCTCAGGGCGGTTTACAGAAACAAAAGCACAAAGAGAAAAATAGTAAAAATACAAAATAATACAATAAAATCCCCTAAAACCCCCTACCCACACCCCAAAAACCCACCTGACCTTTATCCTTAGCTGCTAAATGCTCTGCCAATAAGAGGGTTCTCTATCCCCTGGTGGCAGTGCTTCACACAGCAGCATTCCCATCATTAAGTAATGTAATGTCCATCCAATGTTAATCCTGGGAACTCCTTGCTGCTGGGTTATGCCATGCCACTGGCCTACCGTTGCCCTGGCTCCGCCTACCGTTGCCCTGGCTCCGTCCCTAGGCTTGATGGCCCACCAGCGGCTTTGCCGCCGGCAGCCCAGCCAGCCTTACTGCCCCTCCAACCTCAAAACCCACCAGCCACCCCTGATTGCAAGACATGGAGTGGTAGGGACCTGATCTTAGGCGGGTTAAAATTACCTTCCTTTATAGAGGCTGCCAAATCTGAAACATACAAGTTGAATAGCAAGGGAGCTAATACGCATCCCTGGCAGACCCCTCTTGTGATGGAAATTGGAGCACTCAGGCCCTTTGTCCTTCCTAGTCTGACCCTAGCTTTATTGTTATTGTGAAGCTCAATTAAGATTGCCAGAAGCTTATCATCAATGCCCATTTGCTTCAATTTCCTCCAAAGGCTTATACATGAAACGGAGTCAAATGCCTTAGTAAAATCAATAAAGGCAAGATGTAATTTTCCTTTCCTGATTTTAATATATTTATCTATTAGATGTTCCAAAATAAAACAACAGTCCACGGTTGAGCAAAACAGCTTATAAAGAATCAGGGCCCACCACCTGGGGGCAGCCTGGAGTAGCTCTGCCGTAATAAAATCATGGCCAGGGGCCTTACCCAGCTTCAGTGTCAAGATTTGCTTCTCTATTTCAGCTACCGAAAATTCAATGACCATCGTAGTTGTGTTTCCTTGTCCACGCACCTCTGGCTCCTCTGATACAGGGATCGAAAAAACTTTTCCCAGGCATCAGCCGAAATTGGGGTAGTTTTATTAATCATAGTAGGCTTTATTAAAAAGTTCAGGAAGTTCCAAAATCGGGACACATTCCCTGTCTTTAAAGTAATAATCATGCTGGTCCAGATTGAGGTATAATAAATAGCTCTTTTGCTCTTTAGTAGTTGTTTATACTGATTCCTAGAGAGTAAATATTGTTCCCATAGGAATTGGGTTTGTCCCCTCAGCCAGATCTTCTTCCTTTGGGTCAGCTATCTCTTGAAATCCTTGCACTCTGAATCATACCACTGGTTCTTCATTCAAAAATATGGATGTTATAAGAGAGAGGGATGTTTTCATGAAAATAACCCAAGATGACAGAGAATTTTTGGAATATTTTTTTCAATTCAAGTTTATTTGTTACTTAGCACAAGACATCGTGTAAGATAACAATACATAACCAATACTTCTACACATAGAAGTCATGAAAACAAATAAGGCAAATACAAAACGCTTACAATTATTATCATATATCACAAAAAAACTTTAAAAAGCGTCCTCAACAAATTACCCATATCTACTGGACCCCCCAAATTCCTATTAACCCATTAGGTGTTTCCAAGGAGAGTCCTTTTAAAATTCAATACCAAATTCAGAAACGGGCCGACCTTAATTGAAACATTTATGTCCAGGTCTCTTAGTAAAAAAACTTCCACCTTACCAGGGCATTGGAGAGCTTTCCCCTCTAAGCAGGGGATTTTTGGAATACTGTATCTACAGTTTGAGCAACAAAAAAGGCTGTTGACAAATCTTTTAAGGCATTTGTGCTGCAAAAATCGTAAACTCTAGACAGCAGCTGTACAGTAGTCCATTTTCTTGAACTACCCAACTCCTCAGACCCTGTCTTTACATGCTGTGCCTCTGCCGAGTAATTTTGGGCACTGACCCGTACTTTAAGGAGTGCGTGATCACTCTCCGGTATAATTTCTATAGAAAGATCATAGAATTGCTCCCAAGAGTAACAGTCAGCAAGTATGTAGTCCACTGTGCTTTTCCCTTGTGGTCCCTGAAAGGTATACTCTCCCTCTAGGTCCTCAGCCACTCTACCATTCAGCACTACAAAATCCATCTCATGTATTAAGGAGGTCAGACAGCGGCCTAGGTCATTAAGGGCTTTGTCCTTAGAGTGTCATGTCAGGAGCCTCGGGGCACTGCCTAGGGGTTCAACTATGTCATCCTCCTCCATCTCCCCTATTCGCCAGTTCCAATCCCCTACCAAGAGTATGCATGCTTGTGGGAATTGTTCTTCCAATAGGTTTAAATCTTCTTTCAAGGCAGACCAAACATCATCCTTATAGTAAGAGGAGGATGAGAGAGGAATGTAAACATTAATCAAAAGTTACAGATCTTGACTAGAAAGCTTAAAAAGCCCAAATTGATACTTGGGTCTTGTAGAAGGCATAGAATGATACAAATGGTCCCAGGAAAGTGAGACCATAGTTGCCAGCCCTCCTGAAGTACGACCCTTTGTTCCTACTTTCTGGCCCCCTTGGAATATTATCCTGAAGTCCCTTATACTTAATAATTCCCCATCCCTCAGCCAAGTGTCCTGGAAAAAAATAATGTCAAACTTACTCAAACATTCTATCCACTCTGCATCTATAAGTTTGGATTTAAGTCCTGTTATATTCCAGGAGGCTAGACTCACTGAGGGGGGAATTCCCTGGATCAGTGGGCCTTCTACTTGGGATTGTTGAGATCTTCCACTTTCCTATTCAGTCAGATATAGGTTAGGCTTAGGAGGGAGATCTATAGGAACCTCCTGTCAAGCGGAGACCTGTCCTCCCTCTAGCTGGATTTGGTCCACATGTACAATAGCCACGTTGGTTCTAGGATTAGCATTCTGCTTTAGGGGTTTTTCCACTTGAACCCCTGTACTGCGATATTTCCCATCTTTCTGTTATTCCATGGTTGCACATTCTTTGAAGGGGCTGCTTTCCTTTGCAGGTGCCAAAAAATGAGCAGCTGCAAGATTTTCTAAATTATTTTCAGGTTTATATGAAGTTAATGCACCTGATTTTTCTGGGGCATGAAAGTCAATCACAGCAGTTTGTAAATTACTTCTAAGTTGGTCCAATCTTTGCAGCAAATATATCTTGGTCTATAGGGGAAAGGTTCTTAAGTTGATTCAAAACTAGTAAATCATCTGTTACCCCTTTACTTGTTAGAAAAATACTAATATCCTTAACCAAATTCTGGCTCTCTTTGTTGGGATTCAAGTCTCCTAGGTTCTTTGTTAATTACCCTCCAATATCAGCTGCTGAATAGGATCGCAACTCAAGGGAGGCTGGCCACCTTCTACAAAATCCATAAAGTCCTCAGGCCCTTGCTCTCTTCTGGGGATCGACCCTATATGAACGCTTGGCTTGTTAACATTTTCCAAGGTTTTACTTCTATAATCTTCCTTTTCCTGCCCGGGGTCCTCTCTAGTCTGTGTTTTCCTGGTGGATCTTCTCCCTAGATCTTCTGTTGACACAACCTGTGTTCTGTGGCTCTCATTAACTAATTTATGGGTAGAGTGAAAGCTAAATTTCCTTTTTCCCAGGGGAATCAAATTGGAGGAAGGGCCCCTACGCTCCTGCTTTGAATAATATCCGATTGACTGCTGTGGGGTTGCCTCATAGTGGATCACCCTATCAATAGAAATTCTCCTAGTTTTGAGGTATTTCCTGGTCAGAAATATGTCTTTAACCAGATATATGGATGAAATGATCCCAGTGGGTGACAACTACTACATCTTCAATTTGGGTGGGTTCTACATCTGATTTAATTAAATAAGACAAATTAGATGCAACCTCATGGGCATTCGCCCATGAAGGAATACTTCCATCAAAATGCTCTAATTTTCCTAGGGTTGTACTGGGCAGAATTTCCTTGTGCGTAGGGTGCAGCAAACTCATTCCTAGTCAAAGTTGAGACTCTAGTGCTACCTGCTGCGGAATCCAATTTATCCACTATCTCCCCCAACTGGTCTCTTACTTTAGTCAATGAGTCACTCATCTCCGAAATGCTAGAAAACAGTAAAGCGACTATAATTGCTATCAGTCCGGTCTGCTTAATTCAAAATTCTTTAGTTGCTATAGCCTGAGAGTTGTCTATGGGGCCAATGGGGAGTGAGGGGCCATCTATTTCGCCATGGCCAGACAATCTGGATAAATTTAATAGACCCCCCTTCCTCATCAGTCAAGCAGTCAAACTTATTATATGAATGTGGTAAAACCACCTCCAGTTCCTTGGATTCCTTCCTCCTCCTGCTCTTAGGAGGCAATTCTTCAGCAGGGGAAGCAAGGGGGGAACAATGTCCTTGTTTCCTCTCCAGATTATACAGCAGTTACGATGAGACAAGCGCTTCAAGCAAGAAATAACAAATCAAGAAGAGGTCTGGCCCTGCCTGGCCGATCGCCTAAGGCCATGTGCACAAGGGCACACCCTTGCACGTGCAGCTCTTTGGCGTGCGTCCATGGCATGCACCTGCAGCGCACCACATGTGGGTAGCAGCTCAATATAGTTGGGAGCACAGCCTACCAGCCAATTCTGTGTGCAGACAGCCTCTGGGAGGGGCTCTCCAGTCAATATGCCCAGAAGGCACTCCGGTAGCTCCCAATCCCAGACAAATTAAAGTGAACCTGGAGTAAATAAAATAAACACGACCAAGTCCTTCCCCTCTGTTGGTGTCAAGCTGCAGCAACTCCCAACTCGGTCCTGGCTCTCTCTCTCTCCCCCCTAAGGGATCACTGCTGGGTTGAATGAATGAATTTAGTAAAGCGTGGCCATAGGCCATTGCATTGACAGACAACATAAATACAGAACAGATACAAAAAAACCAGGGGGGTGTCCCAATCATAAAACTATGCCTGGACAGTAGCCTAATAAAGGAAGGAAAGGGCCTACCTAACATCAAATACTAAATAAACCTATGGGAATTATAACTAAAGCTGAACCTGATATAAAATAACATAGGCCTCTCAACTTAAAAATGCAGCAGAATAAGAATCCTAATGATAAAACAAAATGATCAATGAAATATCAGCCCACAGTACCCAATACAGTGGACCTGCATATAACATCAGCAGCCGTGAGTTCTTCAAAAATTGAGGCCTCTCGAAGAGGGAATCTCAAGTTTTTAACAGAAACTAAATTATTCAAGCGGGGGCTTAACACAATGGGACATTGATAGAAACACTTATATGACACAGATGATACAGCACATGGTAGATCATTAAGGGGCGGAGATACTACAGATACCTGGGTTTCAACTGGACTAAGGGATTGTAGGGCTGTCAACGAGAGCAAAGACATGCCACGATTTCCCACAGAAGGGACGCTCGGCGAAGAATGAAACAACTTAGGTGGGGACAACACAACAGCAGGGGTGGGCCCATGGGACAGAGCAGGACTAGATGTTATGACGGGGACTCCTATCTGGGCCGGCTCATTTGGTGTGCTGGAAATTGGCATGTCTGATGGAATACATGACTTCCTCCCAGATACCTGGGTCAGGTTAGAATTTCTCACATGGGGAGCCAAAGTGGTTAAGGGAAATTGAGGCAGCAAGGGAGCAATTCCCCTCTTAACATAAACGTTGGCCATATAAACCCCCCAGGGACTAAAGAGACGAGAGGAAAACAAAAGCCTTTCAACTATAGATGAGGTTCGGAAGTAAACGACAATCTGTAATACTCCACCCCTAGCTGGCAAGTGAAAAAAATGGACTATCTGGGAGGGCAAAAAAGTACAACCCAAAATATAAGCAAGATGATGGGCAATCCAAAATTTAGAATCCCATGAAGGAAGTATCACAATTGGCAAGGGATAAACTGTAAAAACCAAGGCATCAGTTAAGGGAGTAGGCTTACAATCCTCCGTGGCCTTAGCAGTTAGGGGGCTAAAATGACCTGGGCCAAGGGCAGAAGTTGTTTGGCATGCCTGATCTGTTCCCTAAGTGCCCAACTCAGGCCTATTCTCTCTGAAACCGTTCATACGCTCCCAGACCCTAACCAACTGATGCTGAATGGTCTGAAGTTGGAGGTCAAGCCCCTCTAGTCATGCTATAAGAGCTGACAAATCAACTTCTGTCCGCTGGGAATAACAATGACCATAGACCTCCTGAATTTCAGGGACAGTGATTTGTGAATTGATAAAAGAGCCAATGGGAATATTGGAGAAACCCCCTTTTCCTGTGCTTACTCTAGGGGGGGGGGGCTCCAACTCATTTTCCCGCTGTAAATGGGAAAGGGCCTGAACCTCTTGGGTTCCAGGCTGAGTAGCTCCCGAAAATAGAGAACCAGGAG
Organism: Sphenodon punctatus; assembly: GCA_003113815.1. Classification (NCBI taxonomy): domain Eukaryota; kingdom Metazoa; phylum Chordata; class Lepidosauria; order Sphenodontia; family Sphenodontidae; genus Sphenodon; species Sphenodon punctatus. The sequence goes on along the minus strand of QEPC01014770.1, from coordinate 212,277 downwards.
ACTTATTAAAAAGTCCCCCCTCTTCTGAAGTAGCTGTAGTAGAGAGCACCAGCACCCCCTGACTTGCACTAACCTGACCTGGAGGAAGGGGCGGCAGCTTCACAGGCAGCTCCAAGTCCCCATGGCCTGCTGTTGGAGGATATGATGGAAGATTATCTTCTTCCACAGATTGGGTAACTAGAAGTTGTGATTCTATTTCCTTAATCCGAGCCTGGAGAGCACAGATCTTTCCTCCAGGAAGGAAGGACTGGGGAGATGGAGAAAGATGTGAGCACCTCCGAGATTTGGCAGCCAAAGCAAGCCATTTTTCTCCCTGCTTCTTAAAAGCCAAAGCACATGATAGTAAGGAAGAATCAGGAGGTGCCTGCATAGATGGAATGGGAGAGTCAGGCCTATCGCTTGGTGCTGTTACCCCCGAATTTACAAAGCCATTGGGCAGAGCAGGTGGCGAAGCACTCATAGCAGCAGCTGAAGGATCCCATCCTGCATCAGGACCCTCTGAAGGGGGATCCAAAAATGCCTGGGTAGGGCCACCCCGTATGGGCCCAAAAGGGGCCAATGCCGAAGCAAAACAAGCAGGAAGCTCCAATTGCTTGGCCCATGCCCTGGTGGTCACCCCCGACTTCTTACCCTTCTTAGGCATTGAAAATACTAGGGGAGCGATAAATAGATGGAAAAAGCGGGGCAGATGAGCAAACCACCTTCCGGCTAATTTCACAGTAACGAACAAGGCCCGGGCGGTGCGGCGATGTTTTAGCTGTCCTGGCGAGGCGGCTCCTCCCCGCTCACAGCTGCTGCGACTTGAGTTGGAATGATGTCAGTACGGCAGGGGGGGGCCGGGTACCCCGGCCCAGCTAATGGCCCCACCCTTTAGGTCTCGCCCTTCGGACTGGCGCCCACAGGGCCCTGCCCTGGCCGTTGTTACCTGGGTAAAGGGAGGGACAAACAGAGTGGCAGCAGCTACTGTCAATCCCAGCAACCGCCCCTGAGCCTCCCAGCACCACACACAGCCCCTGCAGCTTGTCTACTAGGGATGTGCGAACGCAGTTCGGAGTTCGGACCGAACTCGGTCTGTTCGGACAACCGAACCGAACTTCCGAACCGAACCTGAACTGACCGAACCAAACTCTGACCAAACATCATACCGACCGAACAGTTCGTTCGTGTTCGGCCATGTTCGGTTGAGTTTAGCCGGGAAAAATGTGACTGAAGGCCCAGGGAGAGGGAGGAAGCTGTGGAGCAGACTTCCTGGTACTGGGGGTGGAAAGGCTTGGAGTAGCAGCCAGCCTACCCAATCACCTTTCCTTTTCGAATGAACACTGGCTTCTCAGTCTGTGATTGACCAGGGGCTAGGCTGCACAGAGCCAATCGGGCCTTGTGGTAAGGCGGGAGCAGCAAGTAACAAAACTCTTTGCCCTGCCTCCCTTCCAACACCTTCTGAGCCAGCCACTGATCATTTCAGCAGCGTTTTCAGAAGACTCCCTGACTCCCAGCAGTTTGCTTCCCTCATCCATTCCCAATCCTCCTCCAATTTCACCCATCCAACAGATTTACCTCCCTATTATCATTTAGTTAGATTATATTCGATAGATTTAGCGGTTTATATGACTCCCTGTGTTCTATCTCCTTACCCTCCATTGAATCCATTCCTTTCCCTCTCCCTCTCCCTCTCCCTCTCCCTCTCCCTCCATATTCCATCCCTCATTCCCTTCCCCTGGTTTTTGATTTATTAGAGTAGGATTAGATTGATTTAGGTTTTATTTCAGTTTCTGTACCCATCCCTGTGTTGTTGTGAGCTATCTGTGTTATTCCCCCCCCCCCGCCATCTCTGTGTAATATTGTGTATATATAGATAAAGATAGATTATAGTAGTTGTTAGGTAGGATTATAGTTAGAATAGCTATTACAGTTAAATTAGATTAGTTTATAGAGAGATAGTGATCTAGTTTTAGAGTGTGTTTTTAATATTCCATTATTTAGTTCCATAGGTTTTATAATAGTTATTATGCTCTGTTGCCCGTAAGGCAGCCAATGATGCACCTGGCAGGGGCCGTGACATCAGAGTGCCAGCAGTGGGCAGAAGCAGCAGCCCAAGCACATCCCCACGCCCCAAGATGCTAAGGCCTGGTGATGTTGAGTCTCGCTCTCCCAGCACTAAGGGCCAGGGGGTTGGGCATCACCACCTGGCACTGGAAGAGGCTGTGGCGGCTGTGGCAGCAGGTGATTCAGGGGATGAAGAATCCCAGCAGGGGCCAGCATTGTCCCCCGACTCCCCCATTCTTGAGAGCCCAGAGGCAGAGCCCAATCCCTGGGCAGCAGCAGCAACAGCAGCTATAAGGGGCAGGGGGAGATTGCTGCTCAGAGTGGGAGCAGCATGTGGAGTCCAGCAGCCTCTGTCACTCTGTTTCTGGATGGGGACAGCAATGCAGAGATTTCTGTGGAGGAGGTCTCTGTATCTGGTGCTGCTGAGGTGATGGCTGTCCCTCAACGAGATGTGTCACCAGTGCCATCATGTCCTCCCAGGAGTGACGCTCCTCCCAGGAGTGCATCACCTGGTGCAGGGCAGAAGGCAGGAGGGGCTAGAAAATCATGGGTCTGGGAGCATTTTAAGTTGGCGCAGGTGGATGATCCCCGTGTGGTGCGGTGCACTTTGTGCAGCAAGGTGGTTAAGCAAGGGCAGGTGCTCACCAACCTAGGGACATCCGCCATGTCAAGGCATCTTAAAACGTGCCACAATGCCACTCTGCTAAGCGGGCAGGCTGGGTCAGTGGACGCAAGTGGGTTCCAAATCCACGTGGCCACTCGTCCTCCATCGGGCAACCGTCCCACTGCAGCAGCTGCTTCTAGCATCAGGAGCAGTATTTCCGCTAGGGGGGAGCAGCAGGAGCAGAAGCAAGTGCATCAACCAACAATGGAGGAGCTGGGGTGGGGGCAGCTTCCAAGGCCATTGGCAGCAGGAGGGCGGTGTGGCTTTCAAGAGAAAGCCACGCGCCTGTTGGGTGAGATGATTGCTCTTGATGGCCAGCCCTTATCCATTGTTGGGGACACAGGGTGCAAGCGGCTGGTGGGGTTCCTGGCCCCCCAATTTAAGATGCCATGACGCACCACCCTCAGTCGTATGGTGGTGCCAGGGCTGTACAGGGCATTGAAGGAGAGGGTGAAGGAGCAGCTGGCACTGACAGGGACTAGGGGTGCCACTGTCCATTTCACCACTGACCTGTGGTCCTCCAGGAACGCCCGACATGCTTACCTGGTGGTGACGGCTCACTGGTGGGAGGACCCAGAGTTGGCATTGGACAGTAGTAGGAGGGGTCCTGAAGCAGGGTATAGGTAGGCCCTGCTTCAGGCAGAAGTCATGGACTGCCCCCAAACTGCCAGGAACATAGAGGCATCCCTGAACACTGTGGTGGGGGAGTGGGTCACGCCAGGTGCACCGTTCACCTCGGGGTGTGTGGTGACTGATAATGCGGCCAATATACTGAGGGCTTTAGATGATGCCAAATCTATCAGCATCCCTTGTGCTGCACACACCCTCCATCTGGTGGTCATGGATGCTCTGGGCTTGGGGGAGAAGGGGATTGGGGCAGGCACCCTTAACTTCCTGATAGAGCAGGGGAGGAAGCTGGCAGGGTTCTTTAACCACAGTGTTAAGGGGGCAGCAAACTCCTCAGGGTCAAGCAGGCTGAGCAAGGCTCCCCAGGGCATATGCTGGTGAAGGACGTGTCCACAAGGTGGAATTCCACCTTCCTGATGCTTGAGCGGCTTGTGGAGCAGAAAGCCACCTTGCATCAGGTGGAATTGGACACAGACAGCGGGGCACTTCCAGGCTTCAGTGGACCGGAATGGGAGATCCTGGCACAAACAGTCATAATTCTAAGGCCGTTCTATGAGGTGACTGAGACCATCAGCTCCTCCACAGCCACCATAAGCCAGGTGACCCCTGTGGTCCAGAGTCTCCATGGGAGTCTGGAGGAGATCATGGTGCAGGGGCAGGATTGTGGCCCTAGGGGCAAGAAGCTGGGGGCTGAGGTGGTTGGGCTGGCGCAGAAGCTTAAGGCAGGCCTGACGGCGAGGTTCGAAAAGCTTCTGCAGCGGGGGGGGAATATGTTCTAGGAACAATGCTGGACCCCAGGGTCAAGGGCAGTGTGGCACGCAAGTCATCCCTCTATGGCCTGTGGAAGGATGATCTTGTGGGGAGGGTCCGGAAGGCAGAGCGGGCTCTTGAGAGTGTGCGGCTGCAATAGAAGGACACCCCAGGGGTTGGTGGGAGTGGGAGCAGCCACCCCTCTCAGCCAGCAGGGTCTATCCTTGCCCCCAGCCCGAGCAGTAGCAGCAGCACCAGCAGCAGCAGGATTAGGAGCAGCAGCACCCCTACTGCCAGCAGCTCCTGCTCTGTACGGCCCACAAAAGGGCAGTGGCTGACAGCGTGGCTGAGGGCAGTGGGGGCGGTGGTGCCCAGGGACAGTTATGAGAGGGAGTATGATGGTGCCTCAGCAGCAGTTGATACCTACCTGGATGAGGAGCCATGCATCGATCCCAGCAGCGATCCCTTGGACTACTGGGCTGGCAAGACCAGCGTGTGGCCAGCCCTGTTCAAAGTGGCCAGGGGATTATTGTCATGCCCACCAACCACTTGTCCCCAGCGAGCAGGTGTTCTCTGTGGCAGGGGACATTTGCTCCCTGCACCACCTGACACTGGGGGCCAAGTTGGTGGAGCAGTTGCTGTTCATTAAGGTGAACCTTCTGCTGCTGGAATTCCCCGAGCTGCGCTGGACAAGGATTGATGGTGCAGTGGCACACACCATCCCATGCCAGTGGCAGTCTTGGGAAGGGGCTCCTCGTCAATAAGGGCTGCTGAACTGAGGTTCTGTCCCTCCCTCCCACTGCTTCAGTGGCACCCTCCCTGACCCCCATCCCTCCCTCTCTCTCTCTTTCTCTCATACTACACGGCCTTGGATGACCTATCTGAGTGACTGCATGCTGCAGTGTGGCACTGGGAAACTGGAAGCCTGCAAGCTGGCCTCTGGCTAGTGGCTAGACGATCTCAGCCTGCCTATCTGACTGACTCTCTCTCTCGTGCTGCACAGTATTCGCGAGCCTCTCTGAGTGCCCTGGCAACTTGGTGCCAAGGTAACAGAATGCCTTCCCTACTGTCTCTCACACCATGCCCGCTCGCCCAGTTTTTGCAAAGCTTCTTGAACCCTGCCTCAGTCTGCCTCAGCTGCCTGCCTTCTGCTCATGCCATGTTGCCTGCCCGCTCACCTAGTTTTTGCAAATCTTCTTGAACCCTGCCTCAGTCTGCCTGCCTGTCATGCCACGCTAACTGTCCACCTACCCTGACAACCCTGGGTGATGTGCACCACTGGTCTGGTAATCCTGCTGCTGCTGTCTGCAGGTCCGTGGGTGCTCTGCCCTGGCCAATCCAAATGTGCCCACGCAATCCTGCTGCTGACCTCTGCTGCTGTATGGGAGCTATTTCCTAGCAAATCCTACCATCCTGGTGTTCCATGGGCTCTGTGCCTGAGCAATCCAATGTGTGCTGCTGCCAAGATCCAGAAGCTGCCACTCTTCTAGCCCCAGGACCCACCGTCATGGATCTGGGGCCATCATTGGGGTCGGATTCCCCTGGTCAGCACCAGTTCTAAGTCAGCTGCTAGGCACCGGCCGAGTCTGCAGTTCACAATAAGCATCTTCAGATTTATGGGGAGGTTATTTTCAGGCCGAAACGAGTACTCCAAATAAGCAATTTACTTAAGAGAGTCATAGTTAGTCCCGCCGTTTACCTGCGCTTCATTGCATATCTTCACTTTGACATTCCGAGCACTGGGCCACCTAGCAGTCGCTGCCTTGTAAGACATACAGACCCTACTTGCTTCTCTGTTATCTCCTATCCCATTTTGGGATCGTTCAAAACAAAAATCCTTGTCCTTCAACGAGCACCAGGAGTGGAGAGTGGCTGAAGACATCTGCCAGGGTTACTTGAATGTTGAAGTGCTTCAGAACTAGGAGTTCCTGATCCTTTGCTTTTTCTGAGCAGTTCACAGAGAAACACCATCCCTTTCCTACCTGGGACTGCAGAGTCTGATAC
>QEPC01014770.1:177053-204448 GCA_003113815.1 Sphenodon punctatus | reverse complement strand
GCCCTGGCAAGTGGGGAGGCTGGGGAGGGGAAGCCCCGAGGGTTTGTTCATTCCCCTTCCCCCGTAGAATCTCCTGCCCCGCGTCCCCGCAGCACAGGCTGGAAATTCTGCGCTGGGGTAAGCGGGGCAGGAGATTCCGCGGGGGGAGGGGAATTCCGTGGGAAATCTGCGATTCGCAGACCCGCGTTTCCCTCGGGGCCCTGCCAATGGTCTGTGTAAAACCCTGCCTGTACTATGTCTCCACAAGTGGGTGGGAACCAATCTCTCTCTTGCAGTCACCATGCCTTACGTTGCATACAGCAAACCCGTCCTCCTTCTCAAAAAAATTCCAGATATTGGACCTGGTCCGTCCAATGTCTGGATTTTGGCTCCGACGTCGACAGCTTCGGGTCCTGCGCAGTCCGACATCAGTGCTGCTAGGGCCAGCAGCATTGGAATCCTCTCTGAAACAGGAACACATAGACAACACGTGCGTGGGTGGGGGTGCTACTTGCGTCTGATTTCCCCCCCCCACAGTACAGTACCCCCCCCCCTGTGCCATACAGAGAGTGCTAGGGGATGCTACACGCCAGCCCTCCCTGGGGTGCACTGCAAAGGGGTCAGGGGATGCAACAGACTGCAACTAGAAAGCCCCTGCCTGGCATGTTCAAATCCCGCCCTGATTTTGGGGTTGCCTAGGGAAGGGGATGGCAAGTGGAGACCCATGCTGGCCTCCTCCCTGGGGTGCACTGCAAAGGGGTCAGGGGATGCAACAGACTGCAACTAGAAAGCCCCTGCCTGGCAAGTTCAAATCCCGCCCTGATTTTGGGGTTGCCTAGGGAAGGGGATGGCAAGGGGAGAGTGGAGACCCTTGCTGGCCTGACACATGTTTGGGTGGGAATGCTCTGGCTGCTGCCACTCACACACTACAGTACCCCCCTCATGCCTATGGAATACATTTTTTTTTTTTACAAACCTGCCAGCACCTCCAGAGGCCACCACTTCCTCCACTTCCTCCTCCTCTGAGGAGCCGGACACCACCTCCTGAGGTGTAGGGGCAGCAGCCACAGCAACCTCTTCCTCCTCCTCCTCCACATCCTCCACGACCAAGTTGGCCCCCAGCTGGGCAAGCATCACTGCCCCCGTCTTCATTTTTTTTTTTTTAAACACAAATCACACACGCACACAGTCCAACAGCACACCACACACACTAACACTCACCAACCACAACAACAGCACACCCACACACACAAACCGAACAGACACCCAGCCAAACACACACTCACTTACCACGCAGTTCACACGCACACAAATTTCCTGTTTCCAGCGTGATCACGCTCTCATGTTAGTTCACCGAACATGACCGAACCGAACACGACTGAACACGAACCCGCTGATCGAACCGAACAGGGAACCGAATGTGCTGACCAAACAGAACCAAACCGAACGGCTGAACCCGAACATCAACCTGTTCGCCCATTCCTATTGTCTACAAGGCACTGGCCTGGCCTTTGTTACCTGGGGAAAGGGAGGGACAAACAGAGTGGCAGCAGCTTCCGTCAATCCCAGCGACTGCCCCGAGCCTCCCAGCACCACACACAGCCCCTGCAGTTCCTGCTGGGTTCGATGCACGACTCCTCCTCCAGGTAGCTCTCCACTGCTGCTGAGGCGCTGTCGTACTCCCTCACGTAACTCTGCCTGGGCACCACCTCCACCACTGCCCTCAGCCACGCTGCCTGCCCTGCTGTGCACGAGCCCATGCTCACCAGAGTGCCTTGCACATACGAGCTGCTGCTGCTGCTGGCAATAGGGGTGCTGTTGCTGCTCAGCCTGCTGCTGGTGCTGCTACTGCTAGGGCTGGGGGCAGGGAGAGACCCGGCCAGCTGAAAGGGGTGGCTGCTCCCATTCCCACCATCCCCAGGGGCATCCTGCTGCTGCTGCTGCGCACTCTCCAGAGCCCTCTCTGCCTGCCAGACCCTCTCCACCACATCACCCTTCCAGTGCCCATAGAGTGTTGTCTGGCATGCCATGCTGCCCTTGATCCTGGGGTCCAGCATGGTTGCCAAAATGTATTCTGCCCACTGCAGGAGCTCATCGAACTGCACCTTCAGCCCTGTCTTCAGCTGCCACACCAGGGCAACCACCTTATCTGCCAGCTTTCTGCCCTGAGGGCCACAATCCCACCCCTGGATAATCTCATCCAGCCTCCTCAGGAGACTCTGGACCAGAGGGGTCACCTGGCTGATGGTGGCCATGGAGGAGCTGATGGTCTCCGTCAAGGCCAGGAATGGTCTGAGCATGAAGACCATGTGAGCCAGGATCTCCCATTCCACCCCATCGTACCCTGGAGGTGCCCCACTGTCCATCACATGTTGACCCTGATGACTTTCTGCTCGAGAAGCTGCTCGTCCATCAGGAACATCGAATTCCACCTGGTGGACACATCCTGCACCAGCTGGTGCACTGGGGAGTCTTGCTTGACCTGCTTTGCCTGGAGGAGGTTGCTGCCCTTCACACTCCGGTTAAAGAAACCGGCCAGCTTCCTTCCCTGCTCGATCAGGGAGCTAAGGGTTCCTGGCCCAATCCCCTTCTCCCCCAAGCCCAGAGCATCCCTGACCACCAGGTGAAGGGGGTGTGCGGTGCAAGGATGCTGGTGAAGCCTCCCTCGAAGACTGCCATCAGTATGTTAGCTGCGTTGTCTGTCACCACACACCCCTTGGTGTAGGGCATGCCTGGCGTGACCCACTCCCTCACCATGGAGGTCAGGGCTGACTCGACGTTCCGAGCGGTGGTGGGGCCATCCATGACTTCCGCTTGAAGCAGGGCCCACCTATACCCTGCTTGAGGACCCCTCCTGCCACTGCCAAATGCTGCCTCCGGGTCCTGCCACCAGTGCGCCGTCACTGCCAGGTAGGTGTGCTTCGCATTCCTGCTTGACCACAGGTCTCTGGTGAAGTAGATGGTGGCACCCCAAGACCTTGTCAGCTGCTCCCTCCCTCACTCTTCCTTAAAGCCTAGTACAGGGATAGCACCACTTGCTGACTCAGGGTGGTGTGCGAGGGCAGCTTAAACTGGGGGGCCACGAAGCCAATCAGGTGCCTAAGCCCCATGTCCCCGACCACCAAAAGGGGTGCCCATTGAGCCTGATCATTTCCCCCAACATGTGCATGGCTTTCAGTTGAAAGCCACGCTGCCCTCCACATCCTACAGCTGCCGATGGACTTGGCAGCTGCCCCCACCCCAGCTCGTCCGTGGTGCACTGACGCTGCTGCTGCTCCCCTCTAGCAGCAATACCGCTCCTGCTACTAGAGGCAGCTGTTAGAACAGGACGTTTGCCCGCTGATGGAGGTGGACGACTGGCCGCTGCAGTCAGGAACCCGCTGGCATCCACTGCCCCTGCCTGCCCGCTTAGCAGCACAGCGCTGTGGCATCCCTTGAGGAGCCTTGCCATGGCAGTTGTGCCAAAGTTGGTGAGCACTTGCCCATGCTTCACCACCTTCTGGCACAAAGTGCACTGCACCTCCCTGGGATCATCCTCCCGCACCAACTTAAAATATGCCCAGATGGACAATTTTTTGCCCCCTCCTGCCTTCTGGCCCGTACTGGATGATGCACCACTGACAGCACTGCTGGGAGGGGCAGAACATGGTGGCGACACAGCTCTCAGAGGGACAGCCATCGCCTCAGCACCAGACATCTCCTCCACAGGACTAGTGTCTGCCTCACTGTCCTCAATATGAGATATGTCCCACGAAGGGGAGTACTGGGACCCTGAGGCTGATAGACTGCCCACCATGCTGCTGCCACTCTCTCTGTGCTCCCTATTGCTGCTGCTGCTCCTCTCCCTGCTGCCATTGCCCGGGGATCAGGCCCTGCCTCTAGCAGCTGGGGTGGAATCCACCAGCCCTGGACTGTTGGGGATCACCTCAATAATGGGACATTGGTTGGCCCATGATGAACATCTGACCCTGAAGCACCTGCACCTGCTCCTGCAGCCGCAGCAGAGACAGCCGCAGCCTCCTGGACTGCAGGCTTTCCAGTGCCCTGCATAGTAGTGGAGAATTCTGGCAGGAGACGATGCCGAACCACACCCCTAGTGCCACTGCTGGGAGCTGCATAAATCCATAGTCCTCATACATACCCAAACATAGACCAACACTAGAATTTTTTAAAACGCAAATGGGGTTGCGCGGTATTCTGGAACTTGTATGAAAAATTCATAAAACTTCTTTAAGAAACACATACCACTTCATATTCCATGTATTACTCAAGGATATGGAATCTGTCGTGTCCCACTGGTCCATGCCCGCAAATTGTAGTGTTGGTTTATTTTTTTAAAATTCAGTGAATACTAGAACATTAATGGGGTACAATGGACCCCCATTCAAAAGAATGGAAAAATTAAAGCACTCTACAGCCAGGGTTGTGGGGTCATATTTTCCCCAAACACCCTATAGAATTTTGTCTGTTCATAATATGTCATTTTCTGTACGTACAGAAAAATTTCGATACAAGTGCATTGGGGTGTCAATTACACTCCAAGTGGAAAACTCTGAAACTTTGCCTTATCTTTAGATTATTTACACAGCAGTTGACCCTTTCATAGTGTGAAGTTTCAATTATGGTTTTTTACTTGCGAGGTTATGTTGAAAAATAAAATAACCCTTTAGACTGAAGGGGTCATTTCAGCCTCTCCATTAGTTACTATGGCAGCTGGCTATTGAAATGCAGATGAACTCCTAATAGCTCCTGGTAGTTCAGGCTCTTGAAAAACAGACAAGCTGTATATGAGTTATCACTCACTTTATCTTTGTTTTAGGGGTGTTCAATTCATTTTTGTTGTTATGATAACGGAAACAAAATTTTTGATTTTATTTTTTGTTATTTTAATAATGAAAATGAAAAAGAATAATAACAAAAACAAAAAGGAAAACAAATTTTGTTTTCGAAATAATGGAAAACACTGAAAAATGTATTTCCGGCTATAACCTTTTTGTTTCGTATTCAATTCTGATGAAATTTTGAAAGATTGTACCCCCAATAAAGGGCACTATGTGTACCATCTTTCTAAATTATTGGATAAAGGAAACCAATTTTAGAAGCAATTGAATGTTGTAATTTTAAGAAAATCTCCATACACATTCCTGATTACAACTTCTTTATCTTCTGTTCAATTTGCATGAAACCTGGGAATGTAGCATTCCTCCTCAGGATTACCAATCCTGTCAAATTTCAGAAAGATTGGATAAAGGGTCCTGATGTTATAAGCCATTAACTTGAAAATGTATTTCTGGATGTAACATTTTTATATTACATCCTGTTTACAAGACATTTAACAGAAATGTATCCCACACCTTCCCTGTAATTTCTATCAAACTAAAGGACAATTTGATAATGGGCCTTAATTTTATAAGCAATTGAAGTTGGCCCCTTGAAGACCATTATTCAGTTAAATAGCAGCACATGCAGTGCCAGTCAGAGGCAGGCACCGGGCATGGCAGGAGGAGGGAGGCTTTAGGAGGGAGAATGGGGAGCAACCCAACAGATGGACAGACAAATTCACTGGCCAATTACTGCATGCTTCCAACTTTACAGGACCAATCGGTGGTGGCTTCGAGGTGGGCAGAGGGGGTGGCCCTGAGGCGGGCATAGAAGGGACATAACTGGAACTTTGCAGATAGCATCCCAGAAATCAGGAGACATGGTTTACACATCTAAGCTGGCCAATTATCATCACAATCACATCGTGCAGCACTGTGACAGAGGACATGAGAGAATCTCTATTGGCTCTTTCCTAAACAGATGCTTCCGACTTCCCAGTAAAAGTGAGGGAGAGAATTGGGATGGTCACAGCACAGAATGAGGATATTTGGTTGACATTTCTGCTGTCCAATTGTCATCACAAACAGATCTTATACCACAGTGACACTTAAGAGAATCCCTGGCATAGGCTCCTTCTCTGCATATGCTGTGCAGGCATATAAAATTTGGACCCTTTATCATTTATTTTTTATATTTGGCAAAGATGATTTGCCAAATATAAGGTGTGAGATATAGCCCACCAAATTTTGTGTACACCGGTTGGACAAAAAAGATGTTACAGTTAGACATACAGTTATAGGTTAATTGCTTATAATACCAGGACTGTTTACCCACTCCTTCTGAAAATTGTCATTGTTAGTAAGCATGAGGAGCAGTATAAACCTGCTAAGTTTCATCTATGTTTGATGGGATATAAAGAATTTACAACCATGAATGTATATGCAGATTTTTGCAAACTAACACAATTCAACTGTTTATAAAATCAGATTCCTTTATCCAAACTTTCTGAAATTTGGTATACGTAATGCCTTCCATTGGAGGTATAAAATTCCCCAGTGTCATCCAAATATAATGAAAAACAAAAATGCTACCGCTGAAAATGTGTTTTCCATTGAAACCAAAGGAAAACGAAAATGAAATGTTGATATTTATGAAAATGACAGACTTAAATAACGAAAACAAAAAATTAAAATGAAAAACAACATGGGTCCCTGTTGCACACCTCTACTTTGCTTATGAATGGTGAGAACATTAGAATGTTAACACTTGGTTATCACCTAGATGTTGTCTCGTTCGCATATGAATGTGCTGTTCCTGACCCAAGGAAATCTATTCAAATCTATTTATTCCTTTTTAATGTTCAATACTTAGTTGAAAATGTTGTTACTTTTGCAATTTCTGTACATCTTATGTTCCAAAAATGGAATGTCAATTTAAACCAGTACCATTACTGGTGGGATTTTACTGGTAATAGTAGAGGGCTCTAGTAACCCCATGGACTTTCGGGTTGGCCATATATTTCTGCACCAAACACAATACAATTTAATTTTTTTATGTTAGACTGGAGTCATTTTCAAATCAATCATATTATTTATACTTTTAAACTGTGATTTAATTGGAGCATATCATACCCCATAAGCAGATGCATACAAAAGGTTTTAGAGCGTACTAGGGTTAAATACCAAGGTTTTTTTCATTTGTCACTGGAGGGCTTTGTGTATAGTGATCTCAAATAACACACTGTTCCCATGTTTTATACAGGCAGAGTTTTTGTCCATGAATGGGCGCATCTTCGATGGGGGGTATTTGATGAATATGATAGTGAAAGGCCCTTCTACATATCTGGACAAAATCAAGTGAAAGCAACAAGGTAATTTTTCTTTAAGCTTTTAAATTAAGTTGCTGATAGATTTTAGAGTACTGCTTTACTTTACCAGGGTAAAGTTTATCTGATTTGTTTCAGTAAATTGTTCAAGTGTCCCCTTTTCACCAAGCACTTATTTTATTTGATGCCCAAAAATCTTATTTACACTAAAATTAGATATTTGAAATTGTATCCCTTTCCCCCTCTTCATTGGCCATTGCAAACTATCACACTACTGTAGCTAATGATTTGCCAGGGTTTGACAAAGTATGCTTTTCCACAGAGGCCAAGGGACTGGTTTTCTGTCACCCTTATCATGAGTAGCCATTTGTACCTGTGAAAATTTGTTCTACAACTCAAAACACAATGGTTAAGGAGCAGAGCAATCAATAATCAAGTCCTTAGCCTTTCTCTTTGGAAAGGCAGATGCTGTTTGTTCATCTCATCTCATCGTATATGCCTGTCTCCCTGTCACCTCTTACCTCTCTTTACTTCCTTCTTTTTTCTCCTTTCTCTCATCATTCTCTTTGTTCTTTTCTCTTAAACCTTCCAGTTTTCTTCTAATCCCTTACTAAAGAAATCTGCTACCTGTATGTATTCATAGTCATAACTACTAACTTTACTGAACAAAATAAATGTGTAATGATTTTTACTCCTATTAGTTCTGCAGAGTCTAAGAAAAGCTGAGCTGGATTGCTTTTCTTCTCATTCATATTCAGTAGAACTGCTTGACAAACTGAAATCGGTTACACTGCTGCAATCCCACAAAAACCAGAGTGCTTTTAGACAGATGGCAGCCCCGGTTCAGCTTGCTTCACCCCCAGGCTAGCATGTCCATCTAAGGTGCCACCGCCAGATGTACAACCGACTTCTCTGGGAAAGCCCTGCCAGTGACACTTCAGAACATCTCAGAACAACGTCAGCAGAGCGGACCAGCGAAACCCAGGCACCAGCCCAAAGCACAGCTGCTGTCTGTCTGCTGGGTGGACCCATGCTGCAGCTCTTCTTTCCGGTGGCTGTTGCCCCGGGTAACATCATAGAGTTGCGGGTGCCAGCCTAGAGTGTCATGCAATTGCCCACAACTCTATGGTGCGAGGGTGAGGGATACTGCACGGGCAGACCACAGGCCAGGGAACCCAATGGGTTCCCTCTGAAGCCAACCCAGGCAGGGCTGGAAGTGGGCAGTTGCAGGGGTCCACCTCCCAGAGCAACTCTGGGGGCAGACTGCCTCCATGTCCGTCTAAAAACACGCACAGAGAGGGCTGAATAGGTGTTACTGAGGATGTAATCTGGTTTTAGAGTCTTTAGCTGGTGATGATGTACAAGAAAGTAAGGTACCATATTCCCTCCCAGATTCCATAGCTGGACATTAGAAAATCACATTACTTATATAAGCGTATTTGGTCCCATATCTTGGAAAGAACTCCACTATTGCAGGCAGGGACCCATGTTCACTGCGTTTTCCCCATTGCCACCAATGAGGAAAACGCAGTGAACATGGATCCCTGATTGCAGGACACTGGTAGTATGGAATTTTGTAAAATCAGAGTATTAATCCAAAAATGATTTTGAGATTAGTAAATATAGAATCACATGATACTGGTTTACCAATCACTTTTCAGAATAGAAAGCACACAATTCTGTAGGCTACAATCCTCAGACCACTTATTCCTGAGTAATCCCATTTAAAGTGAATGAGACTACTCTGGAGTAAGTGGTTTAAGGACTGAAGCCTTAAAGTTTGACACACAGATTGCCTAAAAAGATAAGATCTAATGCTGTCATTTTATGTTTTTTCTGAATCACTTAAGTACACGTACAGCAATAGAGAGAGAGCAAAACGTCAGTGCTTTCCTGCCTGTCAGATATACAGTTCTACAAGGAAGCCTTCCAGATATATGAATTGTGAATCAGTAAATCTGTCTGGGTTTTTAAAATTATGACTTTTCTATTTATATTTTTAGGTGCTCATCTGATCTTACAGGGATTTATGTCTGTGAAGAGAAAATCTGTGCCCAAGGCAATTGTGTCATCAACCATGTGACAGGACTTTTTAAGGAAGGATGTAAATTTATACACGACAAGTCTCAAAATGCATCATCTTCAATAATGTACATGCCAAGTTTATCTTCTGTAAGTACAGAGAAAAACATATTTCCTACAACCTACTCTATGACTGCAAACAATAGACTTCCATTTTATATCTACTAGGCAGTTGAAATCTTGTCTCAGTAAATGAGCTGTTAAAATTATTACCACAAATCAATACCAAACTATTTGTTATCAACGGATGACTCTAGTGTATGTGATAGTTCTATGAAGATCTAGAATGCCTGTAGACTGATGTTTGTTTTTTTGGAAAATAATGTCAAAAGTCAGACTAATGTAGAAACAGATGTTTTGCGGGTATCATTAGTCTGCAACTTTATCAGTAACACCATGGTTTCTGACAGTGGTGGCACTGGGGGGAGACGGTGGGTGGGGCCATTCACATCCACATATTCACTCACTTATTCCTCTACCCATTCTTCCCCCTCAAGACACATCCATCCATCCATCCATCCACTCACCCTACCTCACCCAGACAGACAGACAGACAGAAAGACACATCTAGACAGACATCCAAAATTGCCCATTTATGTGACACAGCCATGCTGGGGTGGTGGAAAAGAAGAGTACTGACAAGCTTTATCAAAAGGCATGCTTTCCTAAATGGTAACTGGGGTATGGACTTGATCACATGGCTATGAGAGAGGAAACATACATCATGTCTTTGACTCTGTCACTAACTTGCTGGGTGACTTCAAGCGCCTCACTTAACAACTTTTAGTGCCTCAGCTACCCACTTATAAAGTAGAAAGAACGTTCAGTTTGGGACCCTCTGAAAGGTGCGATAGAAATTCAAATTATTATTTGTCTTAGACAGTATCTTTATTGCTGTAGGACTCTTCGTTTATTTT
Organism: Sphenodon punctatus; assembly: GCA_003113815.1. Classification (NCBI taxonomy): domain Eukaryota; kingdom Metazoa; phylum Chordata; class Lepidosauria; order Sphenodontia; family Sphenodontidae; genus Sphenodon; species Sphenodon punctatus. The sequence goes on along the minus strand of QEPC01014770.1, from coordinate 194,323 downwards.
TGTTTCCTTTTTTTAGGTGGTTGAATTCTGTGATGCAAGTAACCATAATACAGAAGCTCCCAATTTACAGAACAAGATGTGCAGTTATAAGAGCACATGGGATACAATTATGAGTTCTGCTGATTTTAAATCCAACTTTCCAATGATCGGCACTAGCCTTCCACCACCTCCCATCTTTTCATTGCTGCAGAGTCAGGATAGAGTGATCTGTTTAGTTCTTGACGTTTCCAGCAGCATGAATGAGGTAGATTTTCACCCATATATGTAAAATCTATTGATTATAAATACATTTTACTTTTCTCTCCAGAGGATTCCAGACAGTCAGGAGTAAAGGGTCTTGATCCCCCCTCGACCAAAAGGAGGCAGAACAGAGTTCAACACAGCATGCTCAGTGGAATCAGCTCCCTGGTAGCTCCAGTTCGATTTCTGCCTGTGACCTAGCAGGACACAGAATCCTTCAGTTCTGTTTGAAAGCCACCTAGATTCTTATTTTTTGTTCCATCCAAGCGGTTTTTCCATTTTTGGCATGTCAAGGGCAGATCAACCTAATCCTGGGAAAGTGCAAACGGCAGCAGCAGCACCCCAGGAGCAGTTCCACACTGAAGGGTTCGTGGGGTCTGCCTCCTACTCCCTCTGGGGGCCTAAGAGCATCCCAGCAGTGGCGGAGCTTGCCGGGTGGATTTTGACTCCTAAGTAACAGAGACTGCTCTGGCCTCAGGAACACTGGAGCAAATGGGGGGGGAGGGGCTGTATTCCATCAACCCTGAGCAGGCAGAGAGGCAGGTAACAGAGGAGTGTTCTCCACCTGGTCTGAGGTACAGCCACAGTCATGGCGCCCTGCTCCATCTCCTTCCCTGCCTCTAAGAATGCAGGAAAGGAGCTGCCTACCTCAGTGTAGCAAGGAGTCTCTACAGACGCTCCCTCGTCCTGCCTAGAGCAAGAGGGCTCAGAATCTGACCCTGCTCTCACTCTCTGAGTAACACATGTCCTCTGTTGGGGTTCCAGCAGTTGAGACAGCAGAGCTTTCCCAGACAGGGTTCACTTGCACTGGCCCAGCCCCATTGTCTCAGAATGGAGCAAGATTGCCCCAGGCAGCCAAAGCACGCAGCCCCTCATAAGGTGCAAAAGACTCCAGCAACACACCTGACCATGCCCAACTGGCAGGGGAGCAGATAAAGCAACCCAATCTCCCTCCAGATCGTGATCTCCACATGTTGGTATTAAACAAAATTCTGCTGACTCTTGTCAAGCTTCAGAAGGGGCAAGGGGAGGAAAAAGGCAGGGTGAGGGGCAGAAAGAGCAGCACCACAAATCCCCTAAGGAGATTCCCTTTAAAGGATGATCCAAAGTTTGTGGAAAGGGCAAGCAAGCAGCAGCTAAGCACCCAAAACCAGGTCCCCTTACACTCCCTCCTTACTCAGAGTCTGAATCCCCCTCAGAAGAGGAAGGAGAAGTGAATAGTGCTGAGGAGCTAATGGAAATACAGTCAGAGTTTGAGGCCCCTTCTAGAGCTGACACAAGAAACGTACCCTTTCAAAGGACACAAACCTGACAGATTTCCCCCTGTTGTGGGACAGTGATCCAGAGGAGTAGGACAGCAGGACATTAATTAGATCCAGTTCCCCAGGGCACTCCTCCCAGGACTCCTTAGCCTCTCTCTTGAAGGATAGGTTTCAGATTCTCCTTAGCTGGAAGATCAGGATAGGGAGTTCCCCATATAATATAAGGAGATTTTTCAGTTGGTTATTAAAGCTCTGAAACTGAAAGAAAAAGCTGAGGAGGGTCAGTCCTCAGACTCAGAGAAGGAAACCCACATGATTACATCCCCAGAGTAGGCACAGCAGCAAGAACCAGGGCCTACCTTTGAACAGGGCATTTGAAAAGTTAATTAGAGCAGAATGGAAAAATCCTGGAAAGGCTATCAGAATGAATCAAGTTCAGAAATCCCTCTATCTGCTCTTGAAATATAAGGATAACATATTTCTGTGGACCATGGGCTGCTGCTGAGATGGCTGCAAGACCTGGGGGGTCTGGACGGGACTGTCCTTGGGTGGTTCTGCTCATTCCTCTCGGGGAGAAGCCAGTGGGTGGTGCTGGGGGCTGAAACATCTAGCCCCCGGGCCTTGCCCTGTGGCGTTCCGCAGGGTTTGATCTTGTCTCCACTATTATTTAATGTATATATGCAGCCCCTGGGGGAGATCGTGAGAGGGTTCGGGGTGCAATGTCACCAATATACTGACGATATTCACCTGTACCTCTCGTTTTCAAGTGACCCAAGTCCTGCTGTCTCATTACTTTCCCAATGTTTGGAGGCTGTGGCAGATTGGATGCAGCAGAACAGACTGAAGCTCAATCCTGATAAGAAGGAGGTGATGGTAGTGGGTAGGGTGAGGGGAGGTACTGGCTCCCCTGGTGGTGGTGGGGTCCGCCCTCCTGTAGCCCAACAGGTTTGGAGCCTGGGGGTGGTGTTGGACTCGGGGCTCCGGCTGGATCGGCAGGTAGAGATGGTGGCTAAGGCCGCCTTCTGCCAGCTGTATCTGGTACGGACGCTGTGTCCATACATTTCCAGGCCTGACCTGGCCACTCTCATTCATGCCTTCATCACCTCAAGGCTACACTACTGCAATGTGCTGTACATGGGGCTTCCCTTGTTTCTGGTTCGGAGGCTGCAGCTGGTGCAGAATGTGACAGCCCATCTCCTTATGGGGACGGGAAGGCGGGAGCACATAACACCTGTGCTCCGTACTCTGCACTGGCTGCCTATAGTGTACCGAGCCCGATTCAAGGTGCTAGTGTTGATCTATAAAGCCCTACACAGTCTGGGTCCCTCATACCTTGGGGACTGCTTCACCCTCCGCGCCTCAGAGAGATCCCTGCGGTCCACCGGGGGTGCCTTTTTGGAGGTCCCCCGTGTAAAGCAGGGGGCCACAATGGAGATGGCATTCTCGGTGGCCGGCCCGAGGCTCTGGAATTCCCTCCCGGAGGAAGCCGGTCTGGCCCCAGGTCTGTTGGCATTTCGGTGAGCCTACAAGACCTGGCTGTTCGCCCAGGCCTTCGGAGGGTGGGGTGGGGGAGGATTGTATTTTTAAAACATTGTTTTAATGAATTTTATTGTGTTTTTTTATGCTGTAAACCGCCCCAAGATGCCGTAGGCATGAGGGGGCGGCTAACAAATATTTATAAATAAATAAATAAATAAATATTTAAGATGCCCAAGGTTGATGCAGCAGCCATCTTATTAGCAAGACAGTCCACTTTTCCAGTTGAGGGAGATATGTACCAAAAAGATGCTACTGACATGGGACTAGAATCCAGTTTCTGCAGGGACTCTCAGGCTTCAGCTGTGGTGTTGAAAATAGCCACTACCGCCTCATATTTTGCTAGATTCCTGCTGAGCTTGTTCAAACAGGCCAAAGATCCTTCTATATCCCTGTGGAGTATGATGAGGGTACTGTCTGCCAGGAGGCAGTGGACTGCTGCTAAAGTGGGCTGCTAGGGCTATCTCAGCCAGTGTCACTGCCAGACGCAGGCTGTGACTGAGGAGCTGAAATGGAGACACATCAGTTAAGAACCTGCTCAATGCTCATACCAAGGGGCTAAGCTATTTGAGGAAAAGGTTTCGGCAGCTGCTGCTGATGACGCAAAGCAGTGGACCATACAACGCTTCAATCCAAAAAGGAAGTTTTTTTCATCCTTACAAAAGGGCTGCCTACAACCCCTACAACAGGAAGGGCTCTTCCTAACCACATAGAGATTTCAGAGGAAAGGGGGGTTGGAACAAACAGAGCAGATTCACAGGATTGTCTCAGCCCAAGCAATCCCAGAGACCATCCAGCTCAAAACAAAGTGCATTACTACCCCCTTCCAACAGCCGAGGGAGCTCCCTCCATAGGAGCTCTGGAGCTTTGCTTGTCTCTGGACAACAGTTATCTTGGGCAGTTGTATACAACAAACTGTCTCCCAAGGTTATGTTATAGAACTTAAAACTCAGCCTCACGATTTTTTTGTGTCTCCCTAGTCTCTCAAAGGGAGTAGAAACACCCAGCAATGAAAACTGAAATAGACAGACTATATAAAATAGGCACGATAGAGCACATGTTTGGAGGGTATTTGCTTCATGATGCCAAAGAAGAAACCTGATGCCCTCCAATGACCAATGCAAGAGTGGACACAATCCTAGAATTTCTGCAAGTGGGTCTCGATTGTTGGAAATGCAAGGACTGTGAGATCATTGCATCCATTTACCCAATGCAGAGTTTACAGAGGAGTGTGAGTAGCTAATCATCAATAAGCAGGCAGGAAGCATACTTAAGCTTAAGTAGCTTTATTAGGAAATACATGTAGGATAGGAAAGACCTACATCTATGCTAAGTCCTAAGACTAGGTGTGTTCAAGAGGGAGGAAGGAAGCTCTCTGAGACACAAAGAGATGAGAAATCTCCTGGGAGAGGAGATTGACCAATCAGATCCTGACAGGAGTAGGACAGATAGGATGGGGGAAGGGTTCCCTGATCTGTCTGTCTACTCCTGGTGTTTCTAGCAAACAAACAGGATGAGGTGCTTAGGGGGGATGCAACCAAAGGAATGTATTTCCAACACCCCTTCTCATCGTCCCGTGCACCGAATCATTTATGTGCACTGCTGACAATTCCCAATGCTTCTCGTAGCCTCTGGAAATTGTCTCTGGGTAGCGGTTTGGTCAGCACATCCGCTATCATTTCCTCTGTAGGACAATAAATCAGTTCAACAAGTCCTTTTTCTTGCGCTTCTCTCACATAGTGACGCTTGGTGTTGATGTGCTTCGACCTTGGCTTTATCTTTTCCATTTTCGTAAGCTGAATGCAGCTTTGATTGTCCTCATACATCTCAGTTGGCTTTGGTTCGTCTATTCCAAAGTCCTTTAGTAGTCTGTGTAGCCATACTACCTCTTGACATGCTTGAGTGGCTGAAATAAATTCTGCTTCTGTGGATGAAAGGGCAATTAATGACTGCTTCTGGCTAGTCCAACTGATTGCTCCGCCTCCATACAGAAATACATTTCCACTCACAGATTTGCAGTCAGTCTTGTCTCCGGCCCAGTCCGCATCCATATAGCCCATCAATCTGGGGTTCTCGCTTGCTGGTAGTTTTAAGTTTAAATGCATTGTGCCCTTCAGGTACCGTGCTATTCTCTTGACTGCTATCCAGTCCCTTTGGGTTGGTGCACTTACTTTTCTGCTTAGTATTCCTACAGCAGCGGCAATGTCTGGCCTTGTGACGGTGGCTACATACAACATTTTGCCAATTGCAGTTCTGTACTGGTTGTCCTGTGGTAGGGGCTCGTCGTTGCCTTCCTGGCTTAGGAAATTTGTTTCCATAGGTGTCCCCACTTCATTAGCCTCTGTCATGCCTAGGCATTCTAAAATGTCCTTTATCTTTTGTTTTTGATTGAGAAGGAAACTTCCATCTTTTTCTCGTTCTATTTGTATTCCAAGATAGTAAGTGATACCTCCCAAGTCTTTCACCTCTATTTCTTTGTTCAGATTCCTGACGATTTCATCACAATCTCGTTTGTTTTCATGGCATACAATCAGATCATCCACATAAGTTAGAATGTATGTCCTCCTTTTATTTCTGAACCTTGAGTATAGGCAGGGGTCAGCTTCTCCCTGTATGAACCCCTCCTTAAGGAGCAATTGATTCAATTTTTCGTTCCAGGCTTTCGCTGCTTGCTTTAAACCATAGATACTCTTTTGAAGTTTGCACACAAGTTCCTCCTTCCCAGGTTCTTTAAATCCCGGCGGCTGCTGCATGTAGATATCCTCTTTGATATCACCATGTAGGAATGCAGTCTTCACGTCTAAGTGCTGCACTTCCATTTTTCTTGCAGCTGCTATGCTGAGGAGTGTTCTTATTGTGGTGTGCCTTACTACTGGAGCAAAAGTTTCATCGTAGTCTTCGCCGTATTTTTGGGAATATCCCTTGGCCACTAATCTCGCTTTGTGGCGCGTGATTTCCCCTTCTGCATTATGCTTGGTCTTGAAGACCCATTTGCATCCAATGGCCTTTTTGTTTTCAGGTAGCTTTGTGAGTGTCCATGTTTTATTTTCATTAAGAGACTCAATTTCTTCCTTGGCAGCATCTCTCCATTTGCGCGCCTCACTGGTTTGCATTTTTTGAATGTCTTGCCATGTTGAGGGCTCCTGTGGTTCCTCCACTTTTGCCGCGTAGGAGAATCTCGCTGCTGGCACTCCTTTGTTGTGTCTTTCAGAACGTCTCACTTCTGGTTCTGGTTCTGCTTCAGCTTCAGTTTCAGTATCAGCATCAGTGTTATCTTCTGGTTCCAGTTCTGGTTCTGCTTCAGTTTCAGCATCAGCATCAGTGTTGGTGTCAGTGCCCCCTTCTGGTTCAGGTTGATTGAACATGGTCAAATCAAATGAAACTTCAGCTTCCTCTTTTATCTGCAGTTCTGCAGTCTTTTTCTGTCTTGATGAACTTGGCCTCATTAGGTCTGGCATTTGATCAGTGCTTCCCTTTTCATTTTCATCAAAATAGACCACACTGCTTATCTTCACATTTCCAGTGTCAGTGTCCATTACTCTGTATCCCTTGCATCCTTGTGCATAGCCAACAAGTATCCCTTCTTCACATCTGGTGTTAAGTTTGGTCCTTTTGGCCTTTGGGATATAAGCATAGGCTTTAGAGCCAAACACTCTAATGTGCCCCACACTGGGCTTGTTCCCATGCCATAGTTCATAAGGTGTTGCTTTTGCACCTTTGGTTGGGAGCCTGTTCTGCAGGTATGTGGCAGTCATTACTGCTTCCCCCCAGTATTTGTTTGGCAGATTCGCATCCAAAAGCATACATCTCGCCATCTCTATGAGAGAGCGATTTTTTCTTTCTGCTACTCCATTTTGTTCTGGTGTATGCGGGATGGTTGTCTGGTGTTCAATTCCTTTTTGCTTCAAAAATTCTTTCATCTGTTTTGAAACATATTCACCTCCATTATCTGACCTTAGGATCTGAGGTGATCTTCCAAACTTATTGCTGGCTCTTGCAACATATTCCTTAAATTTCTCCAGCACCTGACTTTTCTCTTTAATCAAGTAAGTGAACGTGAACTTGGAAAAATCATCTATGAAAGTCAATGCATACTGGTTTCCTGCAATTGTTTTTGTCTTCATAGGACCACAGATATCACTATGAATGAGCTGTAGGGGGTGCTGTGTGGCTTCCTCCTTGCTCTGATGAAAGGAGGGCCTAGTTCCCTTTCCTTTTACACAGCAAACACATCTCTCATCTTTAGTTGCACATGAGTTCATTTTAAAATGTTTAACTAGGTCTGGAAGTGCATGCAACACATCTGCATTTCTATGGCCCATCCTTCTGTGCCATTTGCTTTCACAGTTCTTATGTCTGCAATCTTTTGCAGCATTTGCATACTGATCCTGTTGCAAGCAATCTACCTTGAATAGGCCATTTGAATCCAGCATTCCTCGCATAAAAAGCTCCTTTTCCTTTGAAATTCTGCAATATTTCCCTTCAAAATGCACTGCAAAACCTTTCTGTACAGCATACTTGACACTTATAAAATTATGATCCAATTCTGGGACATATAGAGCTTCTTCAATGGTAACTTTCATTTCCTCACCGTTTCCCAGATGACATATGAGTTTAGCCCTGCCTCTTCCTTGACAATAAACTTTCTCTCCATTAGCCAATCTTATAGGAGTTCTATAAGTCCTATCCAGATCAATAAATCTGTCTTTGTCCTTTATAAGATTTTTAGTTGCTCCAGAATCAACAAAGAAATCATGTGAAGCAGTCTCACATTCTATTCCTTCCACATTTTTAAGTTGAGATGCTTTTTCCTCAACCAGGCTGAAAGCCCTATCATGGCTCCCTTTGTTCTTTGCAGAGAAGCTGGGAACTTCTTGCTTGGTGCATTGATATGCGAGATGCATGGTTTCCCCGCAATTGAAGCAACACTTAACTCTTGCAGATCCTTTTGAATTTGCAAAAGGCTTCTTGTTCTCAGCTGCCTTGCAGGCAAGCTGTGAGGAAAAGTTTGGCTGTTCATTAGTTTGAGCCATATTAAATTCCTCAAGTTTCTGAATAACAACATCCAAAGATAGGTTATCCTGCATTTCTATTATCTGACAGACTGTTTGAAAAGTTGTTGGTGGTAAAGAGTTCAGCAGAAATGCCACTATCAATTCATCTGGTAAATTCAGCTTTTGATTTTCCAGTCTCCTGACTAGTTCAAGCAGGCCATTAACATGAGCTGAAAAATCTTCACTCTCATCCATTCTCATATTACAAAGTCTTTTAAGCATTTGTATCTTTGATATATTTGACTTCCCTTGATACAGTCTCTGTAAAATTTCCCACATATCTTTTGCAGTTAACTTGTCATGTATGTACACATGTAAACGCTGACTCACCGACATTGAGATGATTGCCATAGCTTTGTCATTTTTCTCATCCCAGAGTTCTTGTGCTGCCCCTGCATCTGTAGGTCTGTTGGACTCCAGCATTTTCCTTAGGCCTTGTCCTCCCAGTGCCATCCTTGCATTATGACTCCAAGCTTCATAGTTTGTTGCTCCAGTGAGCCTCTCTGGAATGGAGACCTTCAGCATAGAATCCATGGTCACAGAGACTAAAATCTTTCTTTTCTTTTCTGCCTTTAAGATTAATGCTAGCACTCAATTTTACTCACTCTGCGCTGCCTTTTGGGTGTCTGGGCCCATAACCCTGTTGGAAATGCAAGGACTGTGAGATCATTGCATCCATTTGCCCAATGCAGAGTTTACAGAGGAGTGTGAGTAGCTAATCATCAATAAGCAGGCAGGAAGCATACTTAAGCTTAAGTAGCTTTATTAGGAAATACATGTAGGATAGGAAAGGCCTACATCTATGCTAAGTCCTAAGACTAGGTGTGTTCAAGAGGGAGGAAGGAAGCTCTCTGAGACACAAAGAGATGAGAAATCTCCTGGGGGAGGAGATTGACCAATCAGGTCCTGACAGGAGTAGGACAGATAGGATGGGGGAAGGGTTCCCTGATCTGTCTGTCTACTCCTGGTGTTTCTAGCAAACAAACAGGATGAGGTGCTTAGGGGGGATGCAACCAAAGGAATGTATTTCCAACATCAATAAGGGCCTTAAGCCCAGCACCCGTACCTGTCAGGTGGCAGTCCTGGATAGTGTTTTATTTACTTCTAAGGGTTCAAAAATATCAGGACACCCACATATTCAAAGGTTTTTGATCTTGCTCCCACAGTAGTTCACAGCTTTTCTTCATGGAACCTAAACTTAGTTTTAAAGGCGCTGATGCATGCTCCATTCAACCCCCTGAGAGAGGTGTCTCTTTATTTTATGTCAAGTAAAGTGACATTCTTAACAGCAGTCACTTCTGCTGGGAGGATTTCTGAGTTAGGAACCCTCTCCATGGAACTCTGGGTGTTTTCAGACATGACTCTGACCCCAGTTTAACCACACTTTAACCACACTTGAACACTTTTTATGCATGTTGCAGGGCTGTATTGGTGCCCTATGCAGCCCTGCAACATGCATAAGAAATGTTCAACTGTGGTTAAAGTGTGATAAAACTGGGGTTAGTGTCATGTCTGAAAACACCCCCAGTTGCATTGTTTGTAAAGAGTCAGTGGTTTTGATCCCTCATTTATCCCTAAAATTAATACATGGTTCCACAGAACCCCAGAGATTATTCTCCTGTCCTTTTGCTCTCGGTCAGTTCGTGAGCTAGAAAAGGATGTTTATTTACTCAAGGTTTATTAAATAAACTTTATTTACATAGGGTGGCCTCCTTTAGATGGTCTTCAGCTCTGTTTGTAGCGTATGCAAGGGAAAGGGAAAAAAGCCTCCAAGTCAGTCATTTCTAGATGGATCACCTTGGCCATCATGGAAGCTTACACGGCCAAGGGGTTAACTCCCCTTGAGAATATTTGGGCCCATTCCCTCAGGGGAGCTTCGACTTAAGCAGCTTTTAGGACTAGAGCCTCCTATGATGAGATATGTAGAGTGGTTGTATGGTCATCCCTTCATATGTTCACTCACCATTGTAAAACCAGAATTCACGGATGAAGCCTTTGGGAGGCACATTTTACAGGGGATTCTTCAGAACTCCCCATATATTTTTTTACTGTAAGATACACCATGCCATGTAGCTGATCCCACCCTACGTTTTTTGAGGTACTGCTCTGGAACATCCCCTTTAGTCCTGACTGTCTGGAATCCTCTAGAGAGAAAGGAAAATTGGCCCTTACGGTGTGAATTTCCTTTCTTCCAGAGGAGAACAGACAGTCAGACTTCCCTCCCTGCTATCATTATTTCATTGTTAGGCCTGTAACCTTTATTATATACCTCATAAAATTAACTTTGGGTATCAGGGGGTTCTAGCAACTTTGTACCCCTCTTCTCGAGTACTGGGATGAGAAGGAAGGCTTATAGTTTATTTTCTGTTATGGTTAAATTTGAAATTTTCTGAGTGTGTTTTATCTAGGTCAAGGCTTTGGAATGACTGGAGCTACAAGGGAGCTGATCCCACTAAGCATGCTCCATTGAACTCTGTTCTGCCTCCTGCTGGTCGAGGGGGGATCAAGCCCCTTTACTCGTGACTGCCTGTTCTCTTCTGGAAGAAAGGAAATTCACAAGGTAAGGGCCAGTTTTCCTTTTCATACTGAACATTCAGATGCTATTATTATTTATTTTTAAATATCAAACTGGAAGTACTTTTTTGTGAAACTGATATTCCAATCACATCTAGTTTATTGAATCGGTCATCTGGCCATATCAAAGGAATACATAAAATAAAACAGATAGACTATAAATACAATACAACTTGTACCCTCTGAGAGGAGAAGAATATATCAGATATGGCAGATAATTATACCACTTCTACACGGGGAGTGTATTCTCACACTGGGAGCCAATCTTAGCTGCTGCTAAAGCAAAATCTGCCATTGCCTTTGTGACATAATCTCTAACATCATTCAGGAGTATAATCAATAACTGTTTTTGAGGGATACAGTCTCTCAAGTGCAGAACAATTTTTGAAGCTCTCGTCCATGTATGGTATCATCGTATCTCACCGGTGGCACAGATACATTCCCTGTCACTGTATGCAGTCCCTTTATACCGCCCTAAGGTAACAGCTGAGTGTGTCCATTGACAACGAAGGGCCGTAAATGCCTTTCTGTGGTCAGGATTAATCCTTTTCTGAAGGTACTGGGCCCTGCCTGGACCGGGTACCCAATACTTATTATACGGGGACACCCTAGAACCAGCCATGATGGCTCTGGACATCTGGATGTCTATGTCCCTGACCCTCTGTCTAGGCAGCCCTCCTGCTTCTCGTATAGGGATTGACAACAAAAAATCAACCAAGAAACCCAACTGTTGTATGTTAAATTGAACTCTTGACCACCAATCTGTTTTCCATACCCTATAAGGGTATCTCTCTGTCAAAAAAAGCTTTGGCAGGGACCCAGCAGGCATATGCACTACTTTAAGCCAATATAGTAACAGAGCCAGCATTGCCCGACAAGCCACTGATCTGACCCCCAACTCTAACCACAATAAAGCTGGTGTAGAGGAGGGAGGAGCCCCTAGTAATGCTTGGAGGAACAGATTCTGGGTGGTCTCCAGCTCCCTCACTGCTAGCCCTCCCCCCCCCCCCATACCTGCGCACTGTACAGCATCTGGGGGATAACTTTCCCTTCAAAAATCCATAGGGCTGGAGGGATCAAACAGCCCCCTTTGTCCCTATAAAAATGCACCAGAGCATTTGTAGATGTGGTCGATACCTGCTGGGCATTCGCCATATGTAGCTCCGAGGATCCCCTGGCAGAGCTATCCCTAAATATTTGAAACTACTGACATATTCAAGATGTTGACCATTTAAATAAAATCTACATCTTTCTAAAGAACGTGAAAATACAATTTCCTTGGTTTTATGGTGATCCTTTTCCTGACAAAGCTCCTCAAAATATTGCAAAAGATGGCACATTCCCTGTCGAGATAGGAAAGCAAAACCATATCATCTGCATACATAAGAGATGGAACACACTTCTGGCCAATTTGGGGGGCTGTAATTAGGGATGGCTGAACAGGAAGTGGTTCGGAAGTTCAGTTGTTTGGTTCAAAACCTGAGTTCAGTTCAGCCGAGTTCGGTTTGGCCGAACTTGGCCAAACATTCAAAAATAGAGAAATTGAAACCAAAACCGAAATGAAACTGAAAGCTAGCTTTCGGCCCTGGAAAAACGTTTTTCCTGCCTCCGAACTCATCTGAACTCGTCCAAACTGTTCGGTCGTTCAAGAGTTCGGTTCGGACATTTGCTTTGGACATCTGAACAGACAGAGTTCGATCCGAACTCCGAACATTTGCCCATCCCTAGCTGTAATACCATCCCTGCATCGAAGGTTTACCATCAGATTGTTAACGTAAAGGTTAAACAGGGTAGGGGCCAGCAGGGAACCCTGTCTCACTCCCCTAGAATTAAAAAGGGGGTCTGTTAGGGAGCGTCTTCTGTCAAACTGAACTGAAAGTTAGATCCTGCATAAAGGGATTGGATAAGCATTAGCAGACAGCTATCTATATCCAGCAGTTTCAATTTGCCCCAAAGCCTCTCGCAATTGACCAAATCAAAGGCTGAGGAAAAGTCCACAAAGATTGCAAACAATTTCTGCTGGGTTCTCCTATAAAATGAGAGCGAACCAGACAATGATCTATTGTTGATCTGTGGGCTTGAAACCCAGTTTGTTCTATAGCCAATATGTCATTTTAGACTATCCACTCTTGTAATTTACCCAATAATAGCTTGGAATACAATTTTGAGATACTACAGAGTAGTGTAATGGGCCTATAATTTTTTGGATCGCCTCTATCCCCCTTTTTATAAATTGGTACTACAATATCTGCCCTGTGCCCTTCAATAATCTGGGATAGTCCCTGATTTATTTACTAAGGTGAAAAGTCTGGCCAGAGCATCCGCCCACCAATCTGGCAATAATTTGAAATTTTCAAGTGGCAGATAGTCATGGCCAGGGGCCTTATCAGGATTTAGCCCATTGATCAATTGGACTACTTCCTCCCGGGACACAGCCTCCCATTCTAGAGGAGACCCACTTTGTGTTGGGGTAAAATGCCCTGGATGGAGTTTAGGTGCACTAAAAAGTGCCACAAAATGTTCTTCCCACCTGCTCCGTGCGATCTTAGGTTCTTTATAGACTTTCCCTTTCCCACAGGTACCATCCAGGGTGTCCCAAAACTTACAGGGGTCCATACTTACAAGTGCATCCTGGAGCAAATCCCAGGCCGCCTTATGAATGAATGAATTAATTAATTAATAAAATTATGCACTATTTTCTTACTATGCAGATGCCGCTTATATTCCCTATGCTGATCAAAAAAAGCGCAGCTGAGCTCTACCCCATGGGATATTCTAAAGCGATGGGCCAGTGTCCTTAATTCCTTCTTTGCCACTCTGCAGTCCCGGTCAAACCACCCTCTTTTCTCTGATCCAACCATCCTCATCTGCCTACTCGGCTTTGATGCCACCAGAAATAGTTTGAGCCTTCCAATAAGCAGATCCAAACAATCACATGCTGACCCCACCTCCTTCGCTCCTTCAGATAATTTCGAAGGCACAGACCTTCCTCTGACATCAAGAAATCCCCAACCGCCAACCCCAACTCGAACGACCATTTAACTCTTTTCTCCCCTCGCATCTCCAAAGAGCCTGTGGGGTCAAAAACCTCTCTTATACGCACCTCCATTCTCAAATCAAGAAAAAAAATAGAAAAATTATCACTTTCAACTTGGGATCCTACCATAAAGGAACACACTGATGAAATAAAAGGGGCAGAAATCAGCACATAATCCATTACGCTTCCCCCTAACTGATTGATAAAAGTAAAGTTCCCTAATTCATCACCTAATGTATTTTCATTAAGGATACCCAAATTCCTATCCAATTCCAGTTTATACATACTGCGCCCTGCCTTGTTGATCTTAAAATTCCGGGAGGTTCTGGCTGCATTCAAGGGGGGGACGGGGGGGGGGGAATCAGCCTCAGAGCTGGAATGGAAAGCACCAATGCATCCATAACCGCCTGTTAATTTGCTCCAATGTGGGCATTCATGTCCCCTAAAATATAACTAAAATCTTCCTGTTCATTCTCCAAAAATACAGAGAGGACATCCCAATCATCCTGGAATAGAAATTTGGAGTCTGCCGGGGGGAAAATAAACATTATAAACAGAAAATTTTACACTTTCTCCTGGCAGGGAACACTGCACCGGCAAAATATTTCTGGAGCTGCTACTTAGCTGGAGACAATCACAGTCCAGCCTGGAGGAGATAAGAGTAGTTATCCCTCCACTAGCCCTCCCTTTTCCTCACGGGTTGTGAGCTGGAATGCTCCAACACAGATAACCTTCCACTCCCAACTCCTCTGAGGAAAGCGTCCAGGTCTCCTGAAGACAGACCACATCAAATTCCTGCAGGAATCTAATAAAATCACTATTAGACCCCTTGACCTTCCAGCCTTGTACATTCCATGAGACAATTTTAAGGGCTGAGGGTGGCATGGACCAAAAAGATTCCTGCCCCCCCCCCAACCCTCTTTGTGTTGTCAATCTAACTCCGACGCGTCCAACACTACCACGTTAGAGATTATCGGCCCCACCACCCTCTGCTCTTGTAGATGACCTGGCCCCTGGCCAGGCTGTCCTTCCAAGTCCCCTGCCAACAAATGTCTATATGTTACCTGACATCTATGTCCCTGAGAGATGGTCTCTGCCATCACTGATGGGGACCTACCATCTGCCCTCCTCACTTCCATAGGGCTGGGAATTAAGCTGGCCACTCCACATGCTGTCTGTATTACTGGCTCTAAAGAAATAACACTTCCTACTTCCGGCTTCAGCTGACATAATTTCTCTCTCAATATCCCCAGCCGTAGAATGATAGTGTTTTGATCCTCAATTGAAAGCCTATCAAAGGCAGTCAAAACCTCCTCTGGATCCCAACTCTCAAACATGGATTGTACCTTGTCTGTCTGTCTGTTTCCTCCATTACATAATCTTTCCTGAGAGGCATCATAGGGCTGCTGAACCTGGATCTCAGATTGTATGAGTGTCAGTTGTTTGGGCACCAAAGCCGCCTGTTGTGACAGATTTAATGATAATCCACTGGCAGCAGCCATATTCTGCTGCTCCTGCTGGCATTCAGATACATTTGGGGAAAACCCTCCTGACTTATTCTGCTTGGCTTCACCCTCAAGCATCACCTGCTTCCCCTTGGGTACTTGCTGACCCTCTGATAGAATAGATGGACTGCATAGATCCCTCCCACCCTGATAGAATGACTGAACTATCACTGGGGATATGATACCCTTAGGGAGGGAATATTCTCACCCTTTAAGGGTAAAACCTGATCAAAAATATTAAAAAATCTAAGTGGCACAATACCCCAACTGTATAAATAATTTCTACTAGCAAAAATAGTGAGGCCCACTCTGATGACCTAAAAGTGATGATATACCTCTGACCATGCCCAATTCCTGGATGGGGCTCTATCCCGTTGACGTCTTTCCCTCTAAGGGTAATTTCAGATGTGATGGGCCTGGAGGCCCGCCACGCTGAACCCCTGACCAGGATCTGTTGCGGATCCCAGTCCGTGATCAGGCCGTCTGTCCGTCCTTTAAACGTGCCGTCCTGATCTCTACCAGGGATTGGGGAGGGGGTGGGACTGTGCAGCTCGACATTTGGCCGCACAGTCCTGCCCCCCACACTCCCCCAACCAACTGCCCTTGGGGAGACGGGCGGACGAAGTGGTCAACCAGGATGCTGCGCCCGATCCCGTATTGCGGTCGTGGCCACGATCCAGGATGGACCAAAGGTAACACATGTTACTTTTGACCCATCCCGTATTGTGGCCACTCTAACCACAGTTGTTGACCTCTGGCCAGCTGGAGGTTGAGAAACGTGGTCAAGCTTGATCCCAGCTGGAGGTTCACCGTGGTGAACATCTGGTTGGGACCAAACAGACGTTCAAGGAAATGCCGCCACCACAGGGAATCCACTGGGGTTCCCTGTGGTGACAGGCGTTTTCGTAACATCTGAAATTACCATAAATTTAATCCCAAAGAGGGCTCTCACGTTCTTTATTACCTGCCCTACAGTCCCCCATTTGGGGGGTGGGGGTGGTAAAGCCACTGGGGAGCGGGAATATATCCAAGATTACATTCTCCCTATGTAGTCTAAACTGCCTGTTTATCTGGCCCTGCTGCACCCTCTCCAGATAACTCCCCTCCCCCACACTTCTCCACCTGCTAGGTTCCCTGTCTTTTCTCATTAACACCCCCTGGGGTTGGGTTAAATTAGACACCTTTAATCTCCCCACTTTTAAAGACTGATTGTTTCCCAATTTAGGGGATAGCTTGGAGCAGATATCCTCTGCCCTTTCTATTTTTCCAAAAGATTGTTCTTCTAACTGGCCCATCAGCAGAACATCCTTAATTGCCACCTTATCCTGATACATTATTTCATTAGCTAGGGGAACAATATCCTTCCCCACCCCATTCTCCTGAGTTATCTCCAGGGCTGATAAAGTTCTGCTTCCTTTAATCCCAGCACTTCCTTACTATCCTTTTCCCTTCCCTCTATCTGGGTTTCCTGAAGCAATTTAAAAAGCCTTTTGAAATTTATAGAATATTTCTTCCTCACACTCTTTCTTCCCATTTTTATGTTCTTATTCTTTTTCTGTAAGGTGACCCCTTTTATTGTTTTTCTTCTTTCTTAGGGGCACTATTTCCCTACTCTCATCAACCAACTTCGCTTCAATATTATCCCTTCCCATGCCCTTTCCCATGCTCTTAATACCTACAATTGAGTTCTGCCCCTCCATCAGGGCCAGCTTTACTAGCATCAAACCTTTAATGCTAGTCACTGTCTCCTGCAACAAGTTAGTATTTTTGTAGGTTTAAGCTACCATCTCCATGGTAAGAGCACAGTAGTAGGGATGGGCGAACGCAGTTAGGAAGTTCGGAGTTTGGCCCGAATTCAGCCTGTTCGGACAACCGAACTCAAACATGAACCCAAACACGAGCATACCGAACACCAAACGGCAAAATGGCCAAAAAGTTCGGTCAGTTCGGATCACGTTCGGGTGGCAAAAAAAGGTTCACTGGAAGGTCAAACATGACAGGGAGGTGTCAGTCACTGAGGAGCAGACTTCCAGGCACCAGGGGTGGAGAGGCTTGCAAGAAA